>VZTA01014046.1:0-22103 GCA_013398855.1 Mohoua ochrocephala | reverse complement strand
TTTATTTTATTTTATTTCAGTTGAATTGCATTAACTTAATTTCTGCTATTTTTGCCTTATGTTTTGTGTAAATGGATAAAATAATTCCTCTCACTCAAGAAACATATAAAATAAAATACGGTTCAAGATTTAGGCATCTAAATGGAGGCATCTAAAAAAACCCCAAACCAATATCTCGGTTAGAATTCCCAGTTTTCATTTTACCTAATAGAAATCTAGTCAAAGCAGTCAATGGAAACCAGAGTAAAACATAGTGAGATAGATGTTAAAGTTATTTAGTTGTTTTGTGTTATTTAGGATAACCTTGCCTATATAAGGAACCTACATAAGGTTGATGAATATAAAGTAGTATTTGCAGAAAGCAGTCCTAAAAGATCAGCAGCTCTAGATGACACTGGATGACTAACAGGATTTTGCCCTCAGTGCCTGCTTTAGAGGGGACTCAATCAGCATAGGAATTTAAAATGAGTGAAACAAATTAATTATGAACCATTTCCATCACAGGCTTAGAATCCAAACTTCCTATTGTCTTCCTTTAAGTTCTGCCTTTATAGTTCTCGAGGAATCTGTTAGGTTATCACTAAAAGGAGTCAGAATATTTAATCTGAAAAGACTAATAATAATTTAAAATAAGAAATACAGAAATTCAATCTGATTAATAAAAGCTTTATAATAGCTATAGCTGTGGCTTGTGTGTTCTCATTAATTTCAATCAGTTCTCTAACTAAAAAAGTGTGCAGCTTCCTTGAGTATATTTGGAGTATCAAATATTAATATTCAAATGAAGTATCTGTGGGAATCTTTCAGATAAATGCATATGTACAATGACATACTGAAATGGAAGTATTTTATGTAGGCTTTTCTTGTTCAGGGCAGTGCAGACACAACAGGATTTTTGGTTATATAGCAGGTCACATAGGGGTTGGACTGAATGATCTTTAAGGGTCCATTCCAACCCAAGCCATTCTCTGTAGTCATATTAAGCCAGTTGCCTCCAGAATTCAAACTAGCATTTTCAAAATCAGCAAAAACATGTGAGTTCACTCAGGACTAGTGATTCAATCACGGCAGCATCATATCTTTAGTTATGCAAGCTGTTTACAGAATAACACATCTTCTCGTCACAGTTTATTTTCTTTGTAACCAGAATTGCTTTTATCTGGTACATATTTTTCTGCCTTCTGTATAATTATGATTCTCAGATGTGGTAACTATCTAAGAGTTTATACAGATATTTTATAGATCAGGAGAAAGAGACTGTTTTTATCACCTGTAGACTGATGTGATTTAGTGCCTGTACACTCTGAACAGAAAATCTAAAACAAGTTGCAGGAAATGTGTTTAACTACTAAAACTTTTTGAGTACAATTGCAGTAGAAGTCATCATCTGTAAATCTTTTCATCTGGGACTAAGAAATCACCTAGGCCGATTGATGGAAACTGTTTTAAAAGAATTTGCGAGTGATCAAGTTTTTAAGTTAAGAAATATTCATAATAAATAACATGGAAAATCCAAAGAGACTTTCATTTATGCAACCAAGCTGAGACATAGCAAATAACATCTTATGTTGACATTTTGCAGCAATTCATGCTGACAGGAAAAACACTGGCCTCAAATGTAAATTACATGCTATTATTTATTTTTGTTAATATCCTAAAATAGATCTTAATGGGAGGTGAAGATTTCAGAGAAAGAATAAGAATGTATAGTGAAGTTCTAAAATGCTTAATCTTATAAACTCTATCTTAAGAATGGCTAAAAGTATATTTCTTGAGTATATGGAAACTAGTTACAATTATTTATTGAATAGCAAATAAATACATGTATTTCACAAAAGAAAGCGTATCATAAAAACATGTGGTAATAAGTTGTATAAACCAGAAAAATATTCCAATTCGTGAGCTGGCTTTCATATTGTTTAGCCTTATTTTGAGGAAGATTTGTATTTTTGTAAACACTATTTATGTTTATTACATCCAGGTTGTAGTTACTTTGACTAGTACATATTTTTCAGTTCATTAAGTAATGAAAATCACTATGAGATATAGAAATAATTTATTCCTATTATAATAGTTAATGATGAATAACAGCTCTTCTAAAAAAGTCTGTACATCATTCTTTTTCAGCCTCAATTTTAAATTATGCAAGTTCTATTCAGGAAGAAAATAAAAGAATTTTCCTGGGTAATTAGATGCACGTATGTGAGTTATTACTTCTTTGGCTCCTGCATGAATTTAGATAGAACATAGTCTTTTCCTGGTTCATATTTCCCTGACTGTCCTCCAAACGTAACCTTCCTGTTTAAATGTTAGGTTTAGACCCCTACTTGAATAAGGAATACCAGTCAGTTTATGAATACAGAAAATTCTCTCTGAATACTTCCTAATGATAACATTTATTTTTGGTTAAAAAAAAAAAAAAAAGAAAAACCAATAAAAAACCCATAGCAGCCATTATACGTGGTTTTGTTTCATATATTTGGTAGGTTTTGCTTTTTCAGGGACAGTAAAAGCCCTATAATCTTGCTGAAACATTTAAAAAAATTGATGTCATATAGTTGTCTTCAAGGAGAAATAACAACCTACAAAAAATTCTCAGCAAAAATTATAGGCTTAATTCCTGTGTGCTGGAGAGTTTCTTTTTGCTGGACTACTATAAAAACTCCAGCACTGTCAAGTTCTGCTACTACATTGTAAGTCATTATTTCTGTGCAAAGATGGGTTGTTACACATTTGATAGATGGGTGAATTCTGTGTTCATGGCAGACAGAATTACACTTCCACAAACATCAAAGACATTCAAATCCTTTCTGAACACAGTCCTGGGAAACCTGGTCTAGCTGAACCTGCTGGGGGGATTTGGCGTAGGTGATCTCAAGAGGTCTCTTCCAAACTAAATGATTCTGTGAAATGGATAGAAATTGCACAGCAGCAGTAGACAGTGATGTAAGTCACCATGTATTCCCAACTGAAAAGATTCCTGAAAATCAGACTGATTTGGTTGTGAGGAAAGAATGAAAACCAACAGTAATAGTGGAAAGAAATTTTAAAATATAAGAAGAAAGTTAAAGGAAATAAAAATTTCTTGCAGTTGTCTGTACCTTTGTCCTTGTTATCTTTCAGTGGTTTATTATCTTCCTTTGTCCTGAAAGTACATGAAAGTCACTTTGAGAGTAAAACGTACACACAAATAGAGTGGGGGGTACAGTTGTTTAAGAAAAGAAGTAAGTATAGCATATTTTTTAAAAGTTACACAAAGTTAAAATCTAGTTCACTGCATGTAAGCGAATAGAATAATAAACATTAGGTCGATTCATCCTACCAGGAGCAATTAAAGTTGGAGTTTTAACACCTGTTCCAGCTCTTTTGTTTCACTTGTGTGCACACTTGCACTGAAAAGAAAAAATAAAAGAAGAAAATGACAGTATTTACGATCTGTTTTTCCATATTATCATCACTGATTGTCTTTTAAAATGCAGCTTTTCCATCTTTGTAGTCCAGCCATTTCAGAATTATTCTACTCCCAGTTTCTTTGCTTCTTTCCTGTAATGTATGATTTATCCCATATTGCATGCCCAGTACGCTTTTTTTTTTGGTGCCAGCCAAATTCTATGGATGTTTTTTTCTCAGTCCTTTAACAATTATCCCCTTTCCCAACAAGTTTTTCAGCAATAATGTCTCTGATCAGGACTCAAATTGGGTTATCGCAGAGTATCCTTTCTTTGATTGCTTCATGTAATTAGAAGTAGACCTAATTCCTGATCTCTCTAAGTTTAACTGGAAATAAACAAAGTGTCAGATATTATTTGAGATGCTGGAGTGACCTGAACCATGATCAGGGAAAGAAAAACACATTTTTCTACAAAGAAGCCAGAATACTGAGTAAACCTGAGCCTCGGTCTATGGGAAATCTATAATATTACAGCACACAACAAAAGGAATCAAATGTCAAGTCAAAAGGACAAATGCTTGAAACCACAAAATTTCTTAGCTATTGATGTAAATAAGACTGTCTGTATTTCTTTAAGTGCTTTTAAGTATTTTCCAAACTGGAAAGCTTTAAGGAAACTAATTAAGAGCTTATATTAAGAGAATGATGTTTAGACATCATTCCCTTTTTAAAGGGAATTCAGGTAATGTCAGTTCAGAGAACAGACAGAAGGAAAAGCTAATGAATACAGGATTTCTATACAGTTTGTGATTTAGATGTTTTCTGACAAGTAACTAAAACTAAGCTATGAGATAAATTGGCTTTGTGGCACATGCACCCTAAATGAAATATTCTCATGAAAAATGCTAAATAAAATGAGCTTTTTTGTTGTTGTTGTTTCAATCCTCTGTTCACAGTATTTGCAGTGTTGGGCAACAAGCACAGAACTTGTCTGAATTTGTAACCTAAAGGGCTCTATAGCACGGCTCTGAAGGCCTTAACAGACAGGGTGGTGAAAAAGCTGGTTTCTTTCAGAGCCTCCAGGCTTGTATTCTTCTAAACTCTAAAGAGTACTGAATCTCTTCAAGACTAGAACAAACATATTTTATCCCCATTACATTTTATTTGTCCATGGAACACCTTTGAGCTCCACAAATGTTCTCACGGCCCTAATCTGTAATTACTGTTTTCTGCTCTTTCCTGTTTCAAACCCCCGGAACAATGCAAAGGCAGTATTGTACCCCACTGGGCTAATGTTTTATTAGCTTGAAAGTGCTGATATGTTGCATGCAGGGAGAATTGCTAGGGGTCTAGAGCACTGTGAGATAATCAAAAAGACTTTAATAGGAAAGGCAGTGAAAACTCTGTAGTATCCCAGTATAAACCGTATCACCTTTATTATACTCTCTGTTCTGTTTTGTTTTCAGTAAAGCACAAGAGACCCACGAAAGAGCTGACATTTATCCAGTGTTCATGAGCAAGGAACCAGGACCCAAAAGTGATCCTGAAACCAGTTATTTTTCAACATAGATTTATCCTGTAAATTCCTAGACTTCTAATCATGATCTAGTAAACCTCCCTCTCATCAATTTTGGAAATGCATAGGTGCCAGGGTTCCTGAGATGATTTAGGAGAGATAAACGGCAATCAGACATATAAGTCCTGGAAATTTAAGCTCCGGAATACACGGCAGAGAGCTTAAAAAACTCATTGCTGCATGACACATGGGCAAGTCGCATTTCAGATCAGCATTCTACTCTCTTCAGTCCCATTTTTACAGGCGAAAAACCAAGGCAAATGCTTTGCAAATTTGCCTTCCAATCGAGAAAATATCAGCCAATTCAGAAAGAAAGAAAAAAAGAAAAAAAGAAAGAAAGAAAGAAACACCCCAAAAGCCCAAAAAACAACCAGAAAGAGTTTGATCGCCATATTTTTTTTGTTTTGAATGAAAAATTTTATCAAAAATATACAGTTTAAGTGTAGCAAAATCTGTCTAGTTCTGTCAAATTTCAGTAATTAGTGAATACACTGCTCAAGCAGGCTGTAGTGGGCATCAAGCTTCAGAAGTGTAGGAATCCATTTTATTTCAGATATATCAAAATCTCATCAATGCATATCTTATTACTCTGTATAAATTTTGTAAGAGAATAATAAGCTATGATTTTCTTCTTCCTGAAGAGTTTTGACAAATTCCATGCAAATTCCAAAACAGAAACAAAGGTCTCTTTATCTGATATATATATATCCTTAAGACTGACAAACTATCAGTGATTTGAAATAGTTTTAAATCATTCTTGTCCTGCTGCAAATTCTATCTAAAAGTCTGTCTTGTTGCTTGTTGGCGGCATTTTCAGAGGAACTTTCAAGACTTGATTTTGTCAGTTAGGGTAAATGAAGAAAATATTAATTTAGAGGTTGAATATGAAATATCTATATTTTTACTAAAGTATTGTTCAAAGGTGAAGCATTATGGGCAGCAAGACAAGAATGAAAAGCTTTAATAATATTACTCTGCCAAGAGGTAAGATATGAGTAACTTTCCTTCTGGTTGGTTCTCTTTTTGAGGATTTTTGTTCAATTGGTTGGTTCGTTTGATTTGTGGGCTTCTTATCATCACACTTGTGGACAGAAATTGTATGAAGACTGCTAGAAAACTTTCTTAGGCTTTTGAACCCTGTTCTGCAGAAGTTAAATAAGAGGCATTGCATTTGCTATGTTGGGAAAATAATTCAACTTTCCACATCTTTAAATAAATTACTCCTATGTCTCCTCTGTTGTTTGTTTTCTAGGGTTAGACATACTAATATAAAGGTTTTTTTCTAGTAATTAAAAAAGAAATAGTCTATTTAATTACCTCATAAATGCTTATTTTAAAATTGATATACTCATTTTTTCTTACTCCTAGCTAGTTGAGGTTCTACTATTCATTTATTACAGCACCATATGGCAAAGGTTTTTGTCCATTATAGGAAAGATTTTATACAGTATTCTGTTTGCTAGTTTGGTTTTAACTACAGGTTTTTTTAGAAAAGTTTTCACGCATTTTCAAGGGCATTAAATACCTTAGTGCTTATTAGTATATAACTTTGGTCACAAACTGGTTCTGTGTAATGCTACAGTAAAGAAAATTTAATTTGAAAAGAAAAATGCTGGCATCTGAAGTAATAATACATAATTTCAGAATTTATTTGCCTTTTCTTATGGTAGAGGGAAAATGCTGTTAGCTAAGTATGTGGGGAAAACACCAGCACAATGTCAAAGAAATTGTAGGCACTTCTCAATGTCACCCATTTTTGTTTTATGAAATTCAACAAATCATTTGAGACAAAGTGCTTGACCATTCCCAAAGGGTAGCACTACATCAGTACTGTATTTTTATCTGGAATATAAAGCAAAAATATTAGAGGAATAATTATGTATGGATATATACAGTTAATTTTTTTCCATATTATAACTTTTACATACCCACAGGCTTTTTTGAATGGTAAGCTTTGCAAGTATAGTGAGAAAACATATACAAAATTAAATCATAGAGTCACAGAATCATTAAGGCTGGAAAAGACCTCCACGATCAGCGTCCAACCTTTGACCAAACAACACCATGTCAACTAAAGTATTTCACTAACTGCCATGTCCAGTCTCTTCTTGAACAATTCCAGAGATGGTGACTCCTACGCTTCCCTGTGCAGCCCATTCCAATGCTTAACCATCCTTTCAGTGAATAAATTCTTCCTGAAAGTCATTCATCCTTCATGCCATTTGCTATTTACTTTTTAGATAGCTATGAAAATTCTCTTTGGAAAAGTCTTATGTCAGACAAAACTTCTCAGAACTCTTCAGGCTCTATGGGTGCACACAATCGAATATATTTTAATTCTAAGATCAGTGTAATTTTACAGTATAATGAGGCAAGCAGTAGTAAATAATGACAGATTCATATGAATGTTAAGTGCTGTAAATATATTTAATGATTACAATAGCATGACCAGTTCAGTAATTGCAAGAGTTCCCTGCACATACATATGTGACTAAATTGCTGATGCTTCTGGAGTTGTCTTCAAATTTTCTTTATTCAGTTTCTAATGAAGTTTCCTGCATACAAATAGCACTGTTTTCACCAGGAGAATATCAATACAATTATTAAAATTCAGTTCCTATCAGACCTAGCATCTTTCAGACTTTCCATGGCTGACCCTAAGAAGTGGTGAGAAAACATAGCTCTCAGAGCTATCTTAGTATTTCTTTTTTTAATGTACATATGTGTGTATGTGTGTGTGTATTTACACATGTCTGATGAGTTCCTACATGTTCCTTGTCTGTTTCACTCATTCCAAATAATATTTTCCTCTTCTGGTATCAAAATTTTTAAACCAATTACCCCTAGAATCTATAAGAGTGGAAATTTGAAATTAAAAATATAAATTGCCTTTTTCTTTTTTTTCACTAGAAGGTGTCAGGCCTGATTTTCCATTACCTCAGTTCAGTTATGAATTTCATAGATCAGTCAGTTCTCTCTTTTAGTCCATATTACAGACACTAAAGAAAGTGGGGTCACAGTTATACTGATTCTGTTTCTCAACTTTGGTTAGCAAAAGATCAAAGAACTTGCCTCAAGCCTGAATTCGAAGTACACCATGAAAATAACTGATGGAACCTATGGTCTACATTAACTCATAGACTTCCACAGAATTACATAAATAAAATGTAAATACATTGATGGGTGTTTATAGATAGCATTTAATCATCATTAGAAATTTCTACATCAATTGAAATTTAATTTATACATCTACATCATAAAAATAGTATATCTTCTGCTAACTTTAAAATGTAATACATTTCAAATGTAATACATTTAATTTGCAATTCAGTATTTTCTTATTTTCTCCTTTTTTTTTTCTAGTGAAGAATCCACTGATTATTCATAAATGTTCCTTGAAGTTGCTATATTATTGTGTTTTATAACACACATAAGCAACGAGGGAAACACTTTGATTTCACAGCCCAAGCTCTAGGAAGTGTCATTTGACTGTTTTTAGCAGCCTCTGAAAATGCTGTTAGCACTTCCTGACAATTTTCGTTTAGGTGCTGCCACTCTGACTAACGGTGACTTTGTGGTAGCTTTAGCAGCGTGCAGATCACCCCTAGCTGTTTTAGCCTTTTCATTTATAATTCTCCCTGGTCCTCCTCAATTTGGTGATGCTTCTCAGATCTGAGCAACTGGAAAATACCAAGTCCAGTACAGTTCTGTCATAGCTGAGGATTTGGATTTACGGACTACAACATGGTGTGACTTCAGGAAACTTTTCTTTCACTGGTGTCCAAGATAATTTCTTTGGCCAAATGAATCAATTTTCTTTTGCTCTTTTGCCCACCCCTCTCCTCAAATTTCTATCCTGACCAATTGTGGGTTTAGTTTGGTTTGGGTTGGCTTGTGTTTTCCTTTGTTTTTCCAGACCTTCTTTCTCCTGGAATCCTTATTCCTCTCTTTTTCTTACTATTCCAAACTTCTAAGTGTCTGCTTCCATCCCTCATAGTCTATGAGTCTTATGAGAGAGAGAAGATTCATTTCTCTCATCAGAAAACTTTCGTAGAAGAGAATCTACCTGGTTACCCAGTAGGGTGAAGCATTTACAGTCCACACTCTCTATAGAAGATCTGACAGGTCAGACAGAGCTGTGTAATTAACAGCTAAGAGTATGTCAACCTAATCAGGATACAATTCTCAGAAACTGTAAATGACAACTCCTCACAAGTAATCTTGAAAAATTTCAAGTCACGGTTCCAAGCTTTGAAACATATGAACTTTTAAATACTGTGCATCTATTTTCTACTATTCAGTTTATACATATACATCAGAAAAAAAAAATGGCTGTGGACCATTCTGACTATAATTTTTCCAGAAAACTTTATGCTAAGGGAGAGAACTAGGAAAATTAATTTATAAGCAGGTGAAAATTAATTACCATAATAGAAGCATCATGAATCTCAGGAGTATGTAGTGCTAAAAATTTCTCTAACATCACTTAAATACTCATCAGAGATAACTATGAACTATGACGGGATGCTACAAATATGAGAAAACCTAGAGAAATCATACACCAGCTTAAGAAGAAAAGAACAAAAATTAAAAGTTATACATGAATGAGAGATCACTTTACCAAAAAACAGTATTTAGTATGTCACAGTCATTCACTAATTCTGTTCTTCCATTTTCTCTGTCATTGCACAATGCAGAACGACAAACCCCTTCTACTAAATTATTGCAGTCTGTGGATTGGATCTTTTCTTCAGTTGTGATTTTGGGAAGTGCTTAGCATAATAGATATAAAAATAAATACATAATTTACTGTGTCAATAACTCCAGAAGGTATTTCATAAAGTATTCCGAAGAGTAGCATTTCTAATTAGTGAAGACAGAAAGATAATGTGTAAGTAAAATAATACAATTAGGGACCCATTCCATTTAAAGAACCACTTATCATGTCATGGAGATGTCAAAATATTTTGTGTTTATTTCTCCAAGAAATCTTTCTGGTTAAACCATGTCTAGATGGTTTCTGAATATCTCTAACGAGAAAAACTCAAAATTTCATGTGAATTCCAGTACATTTTATACAAAATATCTCTATTTTGGAAATTAATATTTTTGTGTATTATTAGGTGAACTTTGAGCTAGGTCATTTTATATATGGATCAATGTGTTTTGTGTGTGTTAATTTGCCATACAGGTGTTCATTTGGGGTGGCTTTGGTTGAAATTCTGATAAAGTTATTCAGAGTTCCTATAGGAAAACTGTGTATGTATCTCATATAAAATCCAATTAATAACTTTTTGTTAAAATATATCAGAGCAAAAGGTCCAGTAAAAAAGAACTATCACTCTTATGCATATTGACTCATTCTATATGTAGGTGCATATATTTGAATATAGACGTGTACTAAAATGAGTCTGTTGCTTGAATGTCATTGATGTTTCTCAGGGATAAGGAAGTCAGGATATTATCTAGTAATTTGAACCCTTCAAGGCTAAAGTTTAAAAAGCAAATAATAAACTCTAGTTCCTCCAAAATTATTTTAAATTTCCTGCCAATCTGTCTCATATGCAAATAATCCCTTTTTGCTATTCTGTTTAAAGAAGGTACATGGTCCACATTTGAATCAGCAGCAGAAACGCTGTTATTCTGAGGCCCGCAGATGTTGATCATCTGGTTCAGAGTAAACCTACATGAACAACTGCCAAGAATTTACAAGCCTCTCGAAAACAGGTACATAAAACACAGCCCAATGGATTTCTGCCACATTATCGTTTCAAATGCAATTGTATTTGCAGCTAAACTTAGTGTACTTAAAAATATAGATGGAATTTGACTATTAACCATCATGTTTTGCCTCGTATTTACTTTTACTATGGATGTGATTTTCCTTATTTGCAGCTGGGGTTTTTTTACATATACAGGGGAGCACTTTGGGAAAAATCCTTCAGCTGTTTATTTTACGAGAATTTAAAATATGAAGCATGCAATTAACCTGAAGGATTGCAAAGCATGTTTAATTACAAGGAAGAAAATCCAACAACAATATCAAAGATCTCATTCATATGTCTATTCTTTCATTTGAATTCTATGCGATTCAGATTAAAATTCATAAACATAAACTCCGAATGTATTAAGGAGGTCATACAGCTTTAGAACTTTTTCGTTGGGTCTTTGCTAAGATTAATGAGGGAGTGGGGTTTTTTCTATGGAAATGCACCTAAGTGAAACAATATCAATAGTTCACGAGTCCTATGGCCTTAGATCTTGGGCATTCCACAAGAAGAGAGTGAAACACAAACACAAAGAGAGTAAAATCTATCCATTATTCACCAAAGACAAGCAGAAAATGGTAGATTGAGAAGTGATTGCAGCTATCATTTTAAAATTGACTTTAACAAAAATAATCAATAAATTCAGCTTTGAAGTAAATATGCTTTTCTCACAGATGTAAAAATTATCACAATTAGTACTCACTCCAGTGATTCCCTAAAACAGAGCCCCTGAATTTAATTGTTAATATCTCTCACTGTTTCATAAATTCACATATTTATTAATAAAATTTTTTATGAGACTGATGACAAAATAGTTTTATTTATTCATTTACTTATTAAAAATATACCATTAGCCTTTATTACTTACTGATATCAATTTTGATATAGCAATGAACTCTTGTTTGGAAATCTGTTTCTCACTATTTTCATTCACTTTTTTCTTTCATTATTAAAGTCTGTCAAACATCAAAAAGTCAACTGAGAAATGAGTCGTTAGCTAAATTTCAAAACCAGAGAAATTCCTAGAAATTGCATTTTTTAAGTAACCCCACATGTGCTGTAAATTTTTTCTGGGAAATTTTCTTGATGAATCTTTGACTGCTAATAGAATTATTATTCAAAGTTTGGTGCTTGTCTTTTTTTTTTTCCCCTAACCTTATCACCAGACCAAGTGATTAAGTTCAAAGATTTTCATCCTTTAACATGTGAATGAGTCATAAAGAACATTAATTAAATAGTTGATTGAAAAGCTATTTTTGAAAACATCACATATAAGGAAACCATTTCCTTCTCTTTTTAAGTGATGCTGAAAAATTTTATAGAACCAGAGGGCTGAAGTATAGTAAGAAGGATAAACGTACTTCGTTTTGCAGAAAACACTTAAAATGAACACTACTGCAGAATCTCCCAACTATTTAAATGTAAAGATAAAGAACTTTTAACCAGGAAAAAAATGTAGGTCTTTCCTCCTATAATTCATGAAACCATTTCATCTCTGAAATTATTTGAACATTAAGAGAATTACAGAAACATTAGTAAATCACTTTTAATGCAGTCAAAAGTGGGTATTCACTGCTAAAATACATTTTTTGAAAAAGCAAGTACATAATATCATTTTTTGTTATTCTTAACTAAGCAAGCTACACCAACAAAGCTATGATGCAGTACCTTAAAAGTGCCTTTAATAGGGTGTTTGACAGCTATGTCAGTTGGAGTTCACCCTTTCTTCATGTCACTGAACAACGCAGATGTGTTGCTTACAGTCAAACAGTATTTTACTCAGGTTTTTTGATCGGACTGAGAAAAAGAGCATCTTCTCCACTAGGATAAGGATGGCCCAATTCAGACCTCAGATAAGTGTTTAAATATTCAACAAAATACAATGTTCTGATTTTAGGACCTTTTATGGATTCTGGATTTTCCCTTAATATTGGAAGTTTTAGCTTTTGCTGAGCAGTGCTTACAAAGAACCAAAGCCTTTTCTGCCTCTCACCCCATCACACCAGTGAGGAGGCTAAGAGCGCACAAGAAGTTGGGAGGGGACACAGCCAGGACAGGTGCCTTACACTGACCAAAGGGATATTCCATACAGAATGGCATCATGCTCAGTGTATACAGTGAGGAGAAAAAAGAGGGTGGCGGCAGGATGTTCAGAGTGATGGTGGTTTGTCTTCCCAAGTTACCATTACATGTGATGCAGTCCTGCTTTCCTGGAGCTGGCTGAAAACTTGTCCATGGGCAATGGAGAATGCATTCTTTGTTATGCTTTACTTGTGTTTGTGGCTTTGGCTTTACCTATTAAACTTTATCTCAACCCATGATTTTCTCACTTTCACCCTTCTGATCCCCTTTCCCATCTCACTTTAAGGAGGATGAAATTTGAGATGCTTAGCTGCTTGCCTAGGTTAATCCACAACACTGATATTACTAAAGACTTGTCAAATAAGGTAAATTGAGAGTTATATTGGTATCAAATTAATGAGAGCTCCCCTATTTATATAGAATTCATTACTAAGTTTTAGTTTGTTCAGAGCATCTCCTACTGGCAGCCACTGACAGTGTAGGAGAGCAGATGCCTTGAAAAGTACCACAACAAAATAATATCACAGAACCCAGGGCTCCATGCATTAATGATTAATCAGTGATAAAAGAATTGTGTAGCAACAATTACATGAAGCTTCCTATAACTGATAGCATAGGCATAGTTGTCTTTGAAGTAAGGCTTAATAAGGCTACAGAAGGCTATGACAAAAAATAGCTAATTACGCTGCTTCAGAATCCACTGCACAGAATTGATCACTCTGATATCCTGCACTGTACTGCTGCAGATGCAAAGATTACCTTATTTCCATTAAAGATAGCAGTATTTTAGTACTTAATCTACAGTTTTATTAGCTGCATTCAATCGTTATTCACATTTAGGGTCTTTCTGTTTGACCTGGATACAACAGTATAAGGTAAAATTGTGCCATCAGCTCTGGACCGTCGATAACATTTAGAAAAGTTTTTCTTTCTTATTGTATATGCAATTCTGAAAAATATTTTTCAGAATGCAAAGGTGGTATTTTTTCACTTTAATATCATACGGTTTATTGCCTAAATGTCTATTTTTGTTTTAAAATTTATATATTTTAAATAATGCCATAACTTTAAACAAAGAAAATTAAGTCTACACCAGCCAAAACTGCCAGAACACCTCAGTGGCTGACGAAACTGACATATGATGCTAACTATATTAAAGCATAATGCCTTTAATTTAGATTCTGCCTTTATTGTCCATATGAAACCAATTTTTTAAAAAGTCATATTATCTGCTGATTCCTATTATTGGTTTTCAGGATCATTCATTTTCCTTCCTCCCTTCCTTCCTTCCTTCCTTCCTTCCTTCCTTCCTTCCTTCCTTCCTCCCTCCCTCCCTCCCTCCCCCTCTCTCCCTCCTTTCACCCTTCCTCCTTCTCTCCCTTCATGTCTATTGCTAAATTATAATTTGAAATATTGTTTACATGTAATTTCAGAAAGGAAATGCACATTCCTGAAAAACACTGTTATAAGACCCTCAAAAGTAAATATAATTTTTCTTATTTCTAATATGCATCAGGTTTTCTTCCTTTTCAGTCAGAAAATAGGGACAGTAGTGTTTTCAATAACATATTTGAAGCAAGATCTAATCTAAGTAACAGTGCAGAAACTTCTAATATTTAATATATAAAATCTTTTCTAACTTCTCTATGAGTTGAGACAATGGAGGAAAGCAGAAAATTGGTTAAAACCAGTGAGACAGTTCAGAGCAGTTTTTCTAATAAAGGAACGTTCCCACTATTACNCCCCTATTTCTTTTTTTTTTTTTTCTTTTTTTTTTTTTTTTTTAATATGGGTAGAAGGAAGCAAGCTTTAATTACAAAGAAGAAACTCTTCTTTTCTTTGTGTCTACTTCGAGCCTCTTCTGTGACATCAAGATGAGGAGTTCTGACAATGATCATGATGTCAGAGGACTATGACTTCAGCTGGAGGAATAAAGAGGAGCAGCAGACAAATTCTTATAAAATAAACCTCTGCTTCCATAAAAATGTCTTTGTTAATAAGAAACAAGAGAAGAAAAAAGCGAAAGAGATGTGACATATTTAGGTTGATTTCTTTTCCCTAAACAGAGTGCCCTTTAATATTCAAGATGTATCCCAAACATGCTGATTTCTATAACCTCTTCTTGGAAGACTTAACCCACTACGGACAATATTTTTTTAAAGGAGTCTTCAGATGTTCCTACTGATTCTTATGACAGCTACAACTTTCCTATTCACAATGCCCACATAAATATCTCCCATGTAAAGTCAATTAGAAAGCAATCCTATGGCCTCTGTGATCTCACAAGTCATTCCTCCAGTTACTGTGTTGTGCAATGCCAAAGAATTTAGATGGAATTAAACACCTGAATGGAAGGCAGCCAAAGTCATAACAAGAAAACACAAAGATGTGATTTTTCTAGGTCTTCATTTATATCTGCATTAGACTTACATTTCACTTTGGATATAAACACATTAAATAATCAATAATAATTAAGCTTAAAATATTTTTCAATTGTATGATCATGAGTTAAAACAACATAATATAATATATGTATCACAGAATCATGAAAAGGCCTGGATTAGAAAGGAACCTTAAAGATCATCTTGTTTCAACCCCCCTGCTGTGGGCAGGGAAACCTTCCACTAGACCAGATTGCTCAAAGCCGTGTAGCAAATCAGACTCATCTTGGAAAAGAGCAATTTCATTCACTGTTAACTAAAACCACAGTAGGATGGTGAGAAAAAAAGACAAAAAAACCCCACTTTCCCTTGTCCCCATTCTCTTTCCTTCAGTCTCAGTTTTACTCCTTCATTCACAATGCTTTTACCTCCTTCTTCTGCACCCTGGAGTGGTGCAAGGCAGGTGAGGAATGGAGGTTGACGTAAAAACAATTTGCTCTACTGCTGCTTCCTCTTCATGCTCTCCCCTCCTCCAGAGTGGGACTCCTCCCATAGGAGATAGTCCTTTGCTGAGAGGCATCATTTCCACAGCCTGCAGTTCTTCAAGAACTACTCCAACAGGGAGCAATGAGTTACAGTCCTTTGGGAATAGATCGCTCCAGTGTGGGTCCTCAATGGGGTCATAGGTCATGTCAGAAAACCACGCATGAGCTCCTCTCCATGAGCATGGCCCTTACCAGAAGCCTGTTATGACATGGGGTCTCCTTGGGCCGCACCTTCCTTGGGGATATTTCCATCTCCTGCAATGTGAGGTCCTTAATGGGCTGCAGTGTGGATATCTGCTCCAACATGATCCTCCCCACAGACTGCATGGGAAAACCTGCTTCAGTGTATCCTTCTGCATGAGTTGCAAAAGAAACTCTACTCCAGCACCTGGAGTACCTCCTCCCCATGCTTCTTCTCTGACTGAGATGTCTATAGGATTGTTTCAAATTTTCTTATCATTCCTGTCTCTCACAGATGCTGTGTAGCAGTTTTTGCCTCTTCTGAAATATGTTTTATAGAAAGCACTACCCTCTTGGCTGAGGGGCTCGACTGTGTTGTATGGTCAGTCTGCTGGATCCATCTGGAATCAACTGCATCTAACATGGGAAACCCCCAGCCTCTCTTCACAGACCACACTCTTGTTCCCTCTCACACACCTTGTTAAGTAAATCCAACACAGAACTTTTCCTGCTGAGATAAGAAAACACAGTGAAGTTTTTTGGCAGCATAAAAAAAACTTTATTGTTTCATGTTTAATACTCATTGCTATGAAATATTATTATTATTTTCCTAAACTTTTTTTTTTAATGGTTGTTTTCTTGCTACGAATAAAATGAGAAATATTCACCATTTCCCCTGGTGAGATGTGAACGCCTTCGTGTTACTTTGAAAAGTGTTTTTCATCTCCCTCGCTGATCTGAACATTCTAATTATGGTAACTTTAAATGTGACAGTATCTTTTTCATAAGACTGACATCAGTAGGATGAAAGCAGTGAGAAGTAAGGAGTTCAGATGAGGAGATGATACAAAAATGACTAGACTTATCAAGAATTCTATGTGTGAAAATCACAAATAAAAGGAAAAATTATATCCAACAGGTAGAGGTAACACATTTTGGCAGTATCTGAGATATGAAAGAAGAGGAAAAGCAAAGGTGGCAATGGAGTTGGAGGGAGTCTGAGAGTGATACTGCTTGAATAATTAAATATTTTGATTCATTTCCAAATCTGAAACATGAGACAGAAAATAATCTAGGTCCACATCTTACGCCTATGATGTAAGATAGTAAAGCCTACAGTCGAGACCCTGTTCACTGCAATACATCAAGCTGTTATGTCACCTTGGGCTAAATAATGTTAAAATTCATTCATGATAAAACACTAGTTCCAAAATTGAATAATGTTAAAATATTAGTTCCAAGTAGAATGAAACTTTCATTTCTGAATTCAGAATAAAAGGAAAAATAAAAATCAAGTGCAAAGACCATGGAGCCAGACTTTTCAGAGGTTCACAGGGACAGGACCAGAGGCTGCTGGCACACCTTGAAACACAGGAGGTATCCTCTGAACATCAAGAAACTTTTTCTGTTTTTCACTGTGACAGTGATTGAGCACTGGATATCTTTAAAAGCTGTCTGGACATGGTTCAGGGCAAGCTGCTGCAGACCCTTCCTGAGCAGGAGGCTGAACAAGATGACCTCCAGTGGTCCCCTCCAACCTCAAACAGCCCTCAGTTCTGCAATTGCTCTCCAGGTCTCTCTGTCCATGTCCCAGGACTCTATTTCAGTCCCCCACATTCATCATCAGTGAAGTTGCAGCAGAGCTGGTGTCCAGCTTCCCACACCCCTGTCCTGCCCAGCCAAGGTCCTACTGAGTCAGGCCACCTGTGGGTGCATGTCCTGGACCAGACTTGGCCCATGCCTGTGTCCAGGCTTCTCTGGTGTCCTTTGGCTGACCTGCTGGGACAGTGGGCCCTCGTGGGGAGCCTCCACTGCTGCTGGGCTCCAGGGAGGCAGCAGCAGAGCTGTCCCCAACAACTCGTGTCACTGACTCTTCTGTTCAAGGGGTAGTGATACTCCAGCTCTGTCCCTAGAGTTTGCTTGTTTGGGTTTTTATTTTAATTTATGAAATTTTCCCATCTACAGGTTATCAGGAAAGCCATAGGTATTATTCCAGTTTTAATAAGTCTCTTCTCTGACTGTAATTATCCAGTATTCTCGTTACAGCTTTCACTAACTGAAAAATTAAGAAGTATTACTTGTATGTTCATACAAATATCTTTGGGCAAATATCTTTGTATGTTTCCGCATGTAATCTAATGCATGCCCTGAAAAACCCAGCTTCACAGGGAAAACAAGTGAAATTATTTCCTTGTATACAATAAAAGCCAAATGAGCATGCTAGCAGGGCAAATTCAGGAGATAACTTTTCATCAGTAAGGGCAAACAAATGATTTCTTTCATTCAAGTCAGATATAATCTGTGTTCCCACACTGAGAATAAGGGTAATCAAGAAATATTTTCTAAGTTAATTTCATGCAAAGAAACCAGTACTGTGATAAACATTTAATAAGACAGAACACAGAACTCTTTGAATTTCATGGAGCTGCCTGTAATTTTTATTGTGAGATTGTAAAATGTGTGACCCGGACACAAACCCCCCTCATCTACCCAAGATCTCTGTGGGAATACCAAACTGAGCACAGGAGTGTTGAACAAAAAGTACTATTGTGGGTCCATCAAGCTTCTACAGAAAGGTTATTGTGTTCATAGTAGTCAAAGCACAGTGTTTCTTAAAGATGTTGAATTTGGTCCAAACCATCACTTATCCTAAAATGAGTTACGGAAAATTATCTCAGATCTTTTGTGATGGATCTTCTTGAGCCCACATAAATCATTTGTGGTATCCTCATTAAAAAATGGGCAATTACAATGATGTTGCATAGTGACAAATCCTTTCCCAATCCTTGTTACCCTGGAAGAGAATCATGAACACAATATAAACTGATTTACACTTAATTGTGTAATGCAAACTGAACAAACTCAGAGTAGTGAAGTTCCTCTTACAGAGTTCAAAGACCTAGCCTGACAAATTTTCAGGACAGCACAAGAAGGAAATTTGTTTCTTGACTCCTTCCTTTGTCCTTTGTGATTACCTCATCTGATTACCTCATAACACTATCTTATCTTGCTTGCACATTTGCGAGATGTCAATGGTTTTTAAATGACAGAAATATTTATTTCAGTCATACTCCACTTAAAAGGTCATTTGCAGTGTTTTATGGTTTCCTCTGTTCTCTGTTATTTGTCATTTTCTCTCAGAAACCTAAATCAGTATTTCCTACAAATAACTATATTTTCATCTAGAAATTTTGGATCTTAGCCTTGCAAACCTAATTTAATCAATATAATTACACTGGAGAACGCAGAAGTGCACAACAAAGTAGATCGAGTGTGTTTTTAGGGGAAAAGAAGTATAAAAGTAATCAACCCAGTTTTGTGCATGAAAATTTCCCTGTAATAGCAAGAAAAATGTCAAACTTTTATAAGTCTGCTAGTTAAGCATTTTTCATGATGTTGGGCCTCTTTAGAATGTCTTTCAATTCAGACTTGAATATTTTATTTTCTTAATTAATAGAACACTGAGTAAAATGAAATAAAATTATCAACTATTACCTATTTGCAACAAATTTGTTGGTTATCTACGTAATTTTAACTCTAAAATTTTGAATCGTGGCTGCTGTGTCACTGTCAAGTAACTCCTGAAGATCACTTTTGTCTTACCGAACTGGTTCCATGAATTGCAGATCAGATGGGATATGTAGAGGAAGGTAGACCCTGAGAAGAGCTTTTGCTTTAAGAGGATTTTATTTTCTTTTATTTTTTTCATAAAGGATTTTTTTTCTCTTTTCTATCTCTGATGTTTATTGCAAGTTGTTTTCAGGTTTTGAACAAGTCAAACTTTTTTTTTTTTTTTCTGGAAAGAAATACAAAGATTTACATGCTTTGAAGGTAAAATATAGTCTCTGAGGATGAAATTGCAAATGCCTGAAGGACCGTATGCATATTAATAACATTGTTTGACTAAAGAACAATTGTTTGCTATTTTAGGTAGATTTTTAGAGAACATGAAAAGAAATAGCACTCCATGACCCTGGTGGGAAGTTGGGGGGCAGAAGGGTCTTTTATAATTTTTTTTTCAGAGCATCATTTAAAAAAAGAGCCAGAAAAATGTCAAGATATTTTTTGTCAGAAATTAAAAACAGCAAACCTGAACAAAGGGTTTTATTACGTTTAGATCCAAAGAAAAAGGAGCTTACTTATGTACATACCTATATCACTATTTCTGTCTTGTCCTGTACTAAATATTTGCTTAAGAGGTCGAGGAGAATGATCTAAGGGATCTAAGAGGAAGACAAGACAGGCAGTTTCACCAATGTTCAAGCAGACACAAGAAAAAAAAAAATCTTATTGAAAATCAACTCTGCAGTTAATGTATTTTTGCAGTGGAATTATTATACTGATGAAAGACCAGAATTTGTCATAAATGTGCCTTTGTGTTGTCTGACCTGTGAATCCTCACCCTGCACTGCATTACGTACATTTTAATTCTGAGGGGGTTTATTGTTTGTTCATTCGTTTGTTTGGCTGGATTTTCTTGGTTTTGTTTTCAATAGAAAACTTAGCAGGCAATCTGATTTTAATGGCTCTGGGCGCCATGCACCATATGGCACACTGGTTGCATGTGTCATACTATGGCATGGTACTCATTTTACTGTCACAACTACACTCAAACTGTAGAAGGTGTAGTGGAATAAAAAAACTGCAGACCTCAGACACTTAGAACTGCATGTCTACTTTTATTTATATACACGGATCACTACCCATTCAGTGTCGTGCTAAGCATAGGTCTTCTACAGCTGAATTATGCTCAAAAGTTTGTTTGTTACTTCAAATCAAAAACATTAGCTAAGTCATAGAAGTGTGCGTTGCAGATCCACCCTACTGTGGGCCAGTTTCTGGTGACCCACAGCCGGGCAGTGTTTCACTTTGTCAAATGTGTATCCAGGGACAGATGAAGTACTCATGGTTTCCTTCCAAGCCGTCTGTTATGCTCCATAATGACGTGGGTGTCCTGTAGGCCTCTCTCATGTCTGTCAAGCACATGCACATATCTTCCATCTTTCATGGCATGTGATGTGATCAAATAGAACCAGTTGACTGTGCTTAGGCAACTAATTTCCACGTTTGTTTTCTTGATGTAGCCTTAACTTGAGGCTGCTCTCTATGCAGTACTATCATTACTACTACTACTCTTCTACTACTACCACTACAACTACTCTACTACTACTGCTACTATTAAAAGTGCATGCAACGTGTTCAATGAGCTTGTGCCGTATTTTGAAGTGGCTACTCATCACGTTAAAGTTGTTTTCTACAATTAAAGCTTTCAGTACTTAGACAGATAGTTAGAATTTATGCGTACGCGTATATGAGCTAATGCTTCAACTTACTTCAATTATTGCTTATTTTTCGATTATTATACATACCTAAATATCTTTGAACTAGATTGTCTGCTATCTTTATACTTACAGAAATCATTCCACCAAACTCATTCTTCCAATCAGCCTCTCACTATGACTTCTTTTTTTCTTATGCATAAATCTTAAGTTTAATTACTTTCACTAGAGTTCCATGCTGAGGAGCAAAATCAGTGTACTTTTCAGCTGCAAGAAAAACCCACCGGCCCTACAGCCTGCTGATATTTATTGAGTGTTGACAGTGATGGCACCTGATCTAATTTGAAAGAAGTAACTTCTTTTAGCAAAAACTTCAAGCCCCTGAATGCAGCACGAGTCTAGTGATTGTTTGTAATAGACCTGGGCCTTGTCAATAGGACTAATTTTTCAAATGTTACTTTAAAGAAGTGAGTATCTGATCAACAAATATTGAAGTGCAGCAATTTAGTTTCATAGAGCAGATTCTCTTTGCAGAATAACAAGATTACGTTCAAGAGTGACACATAGATCATTAGCAGTAACTCCAAAATTTTAGTAATTGATTTAAGATGTTAACCCCTAGAATGTCACTTATTCTAATTGTGGCAAAAAAATAATTTTCCCCTAATTTCAACTAATCTGAAGACTATATAATGCAAAATAATTGACATACATATCACTAGAATGAAGTAGTAATGCTGACCGTTTATCGTTGATTGAGACAAGACACTCAATAATATTATAGTATCAAATTATTTAAATTACTAAATGAAGGGTTCATCCTTTCAATTTCAGTTGGACTCCCTCCGAATAAAATGCTGAATTTAAGGACCTGAAAATATTAAAAAAAGAAAAAAACCCA
>VZTA01014040.1:0-23807 GCA_013398855.1 Mohoua ochrocephala | reverse complement strand
CTATTTTTTTTTTTTTTTCTGTTGAAAGCAGCACTGTAAGCAGGAAATATTACTGCATATTTTTGTTGAGGAGGACTATAAATGTCTAGAGTATGTGACAGCAAAGTCATTGTGGTAGCAGAAAAAAAAAAGGCATAAAAAGAGCCCTCTGGAAAATGTCAGAAGCTTGATGTAACCAATTGGTAAATTAGTGTCATTGCAAAATAACAAGATTCCCCAAGAATTTTGGGTTCTCTGAACATTTTTCAGAAATCAGCATCTCAGATGCATTTTATAAAATTTGCTTCAAAGCAAAAGCCAGAACATTTATTTACCTGACTCTACCTTAATATCCCTGGAGAATTAGCCACAGTTCTGTAAAAATAGACTACAATGTCCTTCCACTTTAGTTCTGATAGGCTGGTCAATAAGTAGTTAAATGGTATATTGGAAATAAGTATGTTTTTTGAATGCTGTCTTCCTAAAGCAAAATTCCAACTATGGATTAACATTCTCAAATCTGACTATGGTCTGTTTTACAAGATTTCTTTTTGAGGATAATGTAAAAGTAAGCATTAACATCTCAAGAGAAAATGGAGTGCAATAATAAATTTTATATACTTACAATTACAAATAGGCCTTTAAGGTGTCTATAAATTAGGACAAACAAATTCTCATTAATTTAGTTTATACTTTCTCTGCAAAGGTGTCAAAGAATTTTACCTGCCAGTAAGAACTCAGCAGACCAGTACATGTATCCATGGCAAACGGTACACCAGGTAAATTTTCATGCTATAATTAACACCAAAATATTCATACATGGGTCTGAGACAGACACCTCTGACAGATTACCAGCTGACCTTGAGAGCTGCCAGCCCACCTCAAAACAAAGACTGAAGTGGAATATTTTGAGATGAAGACAAACAGCTTTACAGCCAGGACGGAGAATCCAGCCCTCCTAGAGATCAGATGTAGGACCAAGCACACCTCTGGTGTGAATTAGGCAGAAGAAAGACAAACAGCCATTTATAGCCTGAGGATGGGCCACCATGTCTTTGGGCTCCCAAAGGGCTGCAGGCACTACATATATAAATGAACATTCAAGTATTACTTAGCTTTGGTGTCTTTTCCATTTATACTTTCTGATTATGTTTCTAAGGTATCTCCAAATTGTCATAAAACCAATTCCTGGACGAGAAGAGGATCCTAACTTTCAGTCTCAGGAGGAGAGTGTTGGTGTTGAGTGCTCTCAGAAACCTCTGAAATTTGTGACACGGAGTGGAGGATTCAGGCTTAAAGGGCAAAAAAATACAGAGCTGGAAGTGGCTGGGCCTGTAAGGAAGGCAGCCTTTATTCCTGTTGCCATGGGGTGCAATGGGACAGCCGTTTTTTATATCCAAGAGTGATATGTAACAAGAAATCAAATAAGTGTATAAAAAATAAGCAAACATGACCCAACAAAAATGCCTACTGAAGGGAACAACCTGATTAGGTTTCTACATTGCACAGAACTCTGATACAGGACTGATGAATTTAAGATGGAAGAAGGTAAATATGGGAGTGAAGGGATACATAAGCAGATGTGTTTACAATGAGACAGATAAATGGATTAGATAAAGAGAAAACAGCACTTTGATAGAGCTAGCAGTAAGAACAAAATCAGAGAGAGTATTTTTCCAATCCCTTATTTTCTTCCACCTTGGCAAAGCAGCTCTGCAACTATCCACTGTATTATCACACCTGCTTTTTTAATTTTGTGAGTTGCATCATTTCACCCTTAATCTTTATTTTATTCTCTTTCATTTGTTGGAAAATCAAAAAAAATGTTATTTTGGTAGGAGACAGAATTGTGAACTATAAGAAATAACATTGCTCGAGGAAAATATCATTTTCTCACAGTCTGACTGCAAATTGGAAAGACCTAGTGAACTGTTGCCTGTACATCTTACCGTGGAAAAATATTTTATTCAGATAAATTATTATACATAGATATATGTAAATGTGTGTGTGTGTGTGTACATGTGCACTTGCATAGATGGAATGACGCAGAGGATAAAGAGAAGTGATACACCATTTAAGGAAAAGAAATTAAATCACACTGGGAAAAACTCTCCAGTCTTATTAAGTATTTCTGTCCAGGCCTGTATAAAGACAGCTAAATCTGTTCAGGTGGAGAAAATTCTCATATCACCCTTTACCTCTCCAATTTCTTTACCCATGCTTACAACTGAATTTCATAAAGAATTTCCTGTGGACATGAAATAACTGTCTGTTTCATTATCATGTGCTTTTGAACCTGGGAAAAAAGAAAAAATCCTGCTGGAAAATCTTTACCTGTGGTATTTCTGGTCAGCTTTAGATTAGGAAGTTCCATCAGTTTTTAAAGAAAGGTTCAGTTTATGATATTTAGTAACCTCCAGAGGCTTGGGTGAGCCAGATAAGCTCCAGATAAACATCTGACCTTTGAGGGTTTATCCAATGTGAAGGAAAGCTATTGAAGTGCACCTATTGCTAATCCTGCTCTTGTTCCAAGCAGGAAATTTTCACTGATGTTAATGTGAGCTCTGAGCACTGAATGAGAGGAGATTATCCAACAGATATCCACAGAAAAGGAAAGCTAACAGCATATGAATTAGAAGATATAACAGTGACAAAAATTAGTTCTTGAGGTATGTCAGGCAGTTTGCTTTTTAAACTAGCAATATTACCATATAAAAATAAATTGATTAAATTATGAACGGAAAGAAACCTTTCGTTTTCAACATAGACATCAGCTTTCAAGATGCTTCTGTGTTCATGCACTTGCAAGATCTAATAGACAGAAAAAAAAAAACTATCACTAAAAAGACCTTTCATACTTTATGCACTTCTTGAAGTGCAGAAGTTAAAACTACTTTTCCTCTTGATTTACCAAAACTCCAGGGTTTTGTTCCAGGTTTTGCAGCACTTAATTGGCACATTTTATGCAAAACCAAAATTAATTACTCACAGAATCATAGAATGATTTGGGTTGGAAGGAAGTTAAAGATCATTTAATTCCAAGCCCCCTGTCATGAACAGTGACACCTTCCACCAGACCAACTTACTCAGGGCCACATCCAACCTGACCTTGAACACTTCCAGGGAAGTATTCACCAGCACATTTAGAAAACAGCAGGGAAACTGGTGTGAAACACCTCAGTCAGGAAAATTGGCTGGATGCTCTGCTACTCCCATGCCTTGCAAGCCTATGAAGAACCAAGGAAAGCAAACACAGACCTTTCTCTTGAGTCTCTCAAAGCTCCATTGCATCCTGATTTATCCTCTTGTGTCTTAACTGGAAAGAAGTTCAAGACGGAAAGCTGCAACAAGGGGCTTGTATAACATACAAAAGATGATATGAACCCCTCTCCACTCCAGTTTATTGACATGACTTGCAAATTCTGGCTTGCCCAGTCTGCAGCGATTACTTCCCTCCCTGTTATTGGTCGTAGAAATCCACTGGGAATATCTACAGCATCTTAAATAATGTGGCCAGGAAGAGTTCAGTGAAATTTTACAAACCAGGCTATACTCCCCCAAAGTCAGGCCACAGAAAATTAACAATGGCTTTCAGCAAAACTAATGGAGGGAGATAAGCTATGAAAAGAGACAACTCTCTAGAATTAATAATGCAGCTGCACCAGTTCATAGCAGCTGAAGATCCAGTATTTTGCTTATCTTCTTCCCTGATAAAGCTGTCTCTCTTTCTAAGAGCAGAGAGTTTTCTTCTTTTTTCGGTTATAATTTCTATTTTTCTGTCACTGGGTTATTTGTTAATTGGAATGCAGAGCTGACCTCAGCTGAAAATTCACTGAAAGTCCTGCATGGCAATCCTTATCTACAGAATCCCAGCTAAAACCCCTGACCTATGTATTTTCATTGTCCTCTCTGTAACTCTATAATGGTCATGATATTTTTGACAAAATACAGTGAAAGAACAATGCTAGAGATGTGAATATATTTCCTTTCTCCCTCGAGCAAAATGAAACCTAGCCTGCCTCAGGCCTCCCTTGATGGAAAAAAGAGTTAATGCATTAAACATAGGACATACTCCAGAATTTTAATAGGATCTTAATCCACCAAGTTTGGGTATATTATTGTTAACATTTTGTTTTTGATTATGGAATGTTTTATGCTTAGGGTACTCCAAAAAAATGAACATCTGGTATTAATAACTTTCCAGCACAAAAAGCTGAACAAAACGGCGACCTATTGTAGTTGGCAGATGGGTTACAAACACAGGAAGAGAAAAAACCCACAAGACACTGGCTAGATTAATCCACTGCAATGTAGACCCTGATTTAATTCAAACAATGCATAATGCATTGACTTCCCACAATAGGTGGCTATTGTGAGCACTCTTTTCATAGTTAGACATATTCAGTAATGAGTATTCATGTAAACAGGCTTTTTGTTGAAAATTAGTCAGTGAATTGTTTTGACTGGTGTGTCGGTTCCAGCCTTGATGGAAGACAGCACATGTGTGCTGTGGAAGGAAGAGCCTCAGAAAAGTGGAAACGGGCTCGCTGTTGGAGAATCATGGCACTGATTTTGCTACACTTGGTTCCAGAAGCAGAAAGAGACTGTACAATGAGTTGTTTTCTCCTTCACATGACTCTGCCCCTGAAGAATTACAGAGGGTCATCATAGAATCATAGAATGGTTTGGATTTGAAGATCATTAAGTTCCAACTCGCCTGCCATGGGCAGGGACACCTTCCACTAGACCAGGTTGCTCCAAGTCCCATCCAGCTTGGCTTTGAACACTTCCAGGGATGGAGCATTCACAACTTCTCTGGAAAACCTGTTCCAGTGCCTCACCACCCTCTTTGTGTGGGATGTCTTTGTGTGAGATGACATTTGCCACCATTAAGAAAAGCTCACAGTACAAAACTGGCTTGAGTTGAAAGAATTTTAATGAAGGGGAAATTACCAATAACTATATTGTCACGTCTTTCATTTGAAAAAGGCAGATGAGGTTGACTTGACTCATAGGTTGTCAGCTCTGCTAGATCATTAACTTTTGGCTCTCTGTCTTTGTAAAGACTTGAGGGCCTTAGTTCGAAATTTCTTTCTTCCTCTCCTTTTTTTTTAAAATTTTTCTTTTCTATTTTCCCCCTCATTTTATTCTTACCAAAAGGACTAGGGTTTATTTTATCACTTACAACCATGTTCACCTGGAGTGACTCCAGGAAGTGAAATAGCTTTTCATGGAGATTTGTGTTACAGCAAATGACAAAATTCTAACTGTAGAGTTTTCACCCTGAACTAATCCTGGAACTGTTCTGACTTTACATGATGGACTTGGACGGTGTGAAGCAGGAACCTGCCCCATTAGAACTGAGTTATTCGTGAAATAATATTTGTTCATTCTTGGGAGCAGAAAATGTAGAAATTTCTTGCACATTCCTTTCCTTTATAGTCACTCACAAAAAGAGAGACCTGGTCTAGTGGAAGATGTCATTGCACCCTGGAGTGCTCAACATCAGCTCTTTGTTATAAAAACACCACTGTACTGGGCTTCGACACAGTTTTGTGTGGGAGGGGGGAAGACACAAACACAAACAGAAGTAAGAGTGTCTCAAAGTCACAAGGTGCCTCGTGGCAATGAGGGCTGGCCCAGGGCCAGCTTTCATGTGGAACCAACCTCTAGATCATGAAATTTGGAGGCTGCTATTTCAAAGTATGGATGTAGCCCCACAGATGGGCTCTGGGCAGGCATTAAAAGCGTAAGACCACATCCTTCCCAATACTAGAGTGGCAAACAAGCAAAATCTGTTCCCCAAGTCTCGGTTTGCTCAGTTCTGTACATAGCTATCTGGAATTATGTTAGCTAAGATAGCCTGAAACTCAAAGACAGAAAAAATTAGATGGTTTACTAGTCAGATTATCCTCACAAATTTGCATATTTAACAAGTCACTATACAGGTCTCTTTTGCCTCCCTCCCACATTATTGCTTTTACCATCTTGTTTATATTGCAAAAAAACATTGGAAATGGTACTGTTTCTTGTTACACAGCTCAATTGCATCCACTTCTGAATCCTAATTACTGTCTGGGTGTTGTCATACCGAAAAGAACAATAAAGATTGCTGCTTGACAGCCTCCAGACTGAAATCTTTATGACAAAACACTGGTTCAAGGGTCGCAGCTTGAGCCGGAAGGTGTTAATTTAGACTAAAAAATATTTTGAAACATAGCTTTTAAAACTTTTGAAAAATTTCATATTAAAACAACGGGGAGATGTAGAAATAAAAAAAAAACAACAACCAAAAAACAAACAAAAGAAACCCCAAAAAACAAGTTTTAATTTATCCAAACAAAAGGACACTATTGTTCAAAAGGACTTTAGTTTTGTGATATTTTTTTTCTCATTTCAACTTGGGAAAAATATACACTTTCTTTTTTTAAAATTTTTTTATAATTGACAAGTTTGAAAGTGCCCAATAAATTGGCAATACTTTTGCTTACTCCTCTTAGACATATTAGCTGTTTGGATCAAGCAGTGTCATGTTTTGACTCTGGAAAGTCAGATTTCTGTGCAGCTGCCATCCTTAAAGGATACTACTCTAAATCTCAGCCTATAATCACCTAGCAAAACCTATGCCATATGTAAATATGTGATTCACATGAGATTGGCTCCCAAGGGAATTCCTATTAGGAGCAGGAGCTGCATTGAGAGCAACAGTCTTTTTAGTACCATTAAGGTAAATTAGGTGGTAATGGGAAGTGCAGATTATACCAACTTCAATAATTTATTTCATACTTCCCATCAGGGTAGCTTTTGCAAACAGCTAGTGTTAATTGAAATGTAAATGAATGATAAATTATGAAAAAAGGTATTAAAAAAAGGAAAACAGGGTGAAATAAAAGGAATAAAAACAAGATTCCTACAGCAGAGGAAAGAAAAATGAGTTGACGTTAATTAGATAGCACAAAATGATGTGAAAACAAGAAAGCACGCAGAGAACAGCCTGTGTGAATCTGAGGCACACATATGCATGGTGTTAGTGCAGTCCTGCCTGTTGGTGCTGAGCACACATGAGTGGCAGTGTGTCCTCAGTCTGTCTGTCTTTGCTGACCCACCATCTGGGGTTTTCTGTGCACACCTCCTGCCAGGAAGTTTGCAGCTCATGGCATTGCTCTACATCAGTGGAGCATGACCTACACCCTGACCCCTCTGAAAGATTCTGGCAGGGATTTCCAATGGTAGTCAATGATTTTGGCTGCTTCAGACCTGCTTTTTCATCATATTCACTCTCAGGGTGTCCTAGCAGGCAGGATTCAGGAAAGCATGTTGAGTTAAAGCATCAAAATGAGTCTTCTGGTATAATTAGCAATTATGAAAAATCTTGATTTGTTCCACTGAAGGTGGCCCAGAATAACCCCATCCATAGTGTCATAGACATGCTTTCTTCCCACAGAAATTTAAAAATAGGAAAATTTACCAGGCTGAGAAAATTTAATGGAAGCATGAATCATGTTGACTTGTACTGCTGCAGATTAGTTACAGTACGTTACCATTTTTAAACTATTTTAAGTTTCACCAACAGAGCCTGGAGAGTACAATTAAAGTGTTGGAAGGTTATTGATCCAGGCAAATACTGCCTACCAGAATTAAACACATACACCCCTGCAATTTCTGGAAATGTCTTTCCAAAAGTATCCCATGTACTTGTAGTAGCAATTGTTTATTTAAAGGTTAAGGAAATGCCAGGAATTTCAGAAAATTTTTTTTTGGCTAAGTCATTTCAGTCAATGAGCATACTGTGCCTTCTATTCCTTTAATCAGAGATAAATATACTGAAAACAGATTTGAAAACCAAAAGGCTGAAAAGTCAGTAAGTGTCCAATTAGAAATGCATTTGTTCAAAAAATACCTGACCCTATGTAAGTCCTGAGTGATTAAATATAAAGTCATTTTTCATTATCAGTGCCATAAGACACATCAGTGTTAAAACTTTGGAAATGCTCTAAAGAATCTCTTAGATGTCATACTAGCTTCACTGTAAGAGTGTCTGGACCTTATTTGGCAAATCTACAGAAACCGTCACTGCACAGAAGTCTGTCATCTCACAAACCCTTGGAGGTCAAACCTGATGGATAGAGCAGTGCATGCAATCAGATTTCTTTATGTCACACAAAGCAGCAAAGAAAAGTGAGCCATCACTAACCAAAGTCTTTGTGTCTCCTGTAGAGACAAGGGGCTGACTGACATACCAGCAGAGAAAATCACCAAACTGATTTTCAAGGGAATATTCTTTCCGGAAAATATTCAGTACAATATTTTGGTAAAGCCATGAAGAATAAAATTCTGGTGTGGAAACTTCGGCAGTAGCTACAAAAGAAATGCCTTTGGCAAACAGTTCAAATTCATTCATGGTCAAAAGACAAGACAAACATCGAGTGGACATTGAAGCTGCTGGATGACCTGATCAGAGCCATGAACAAGTGACCAACATTTCCACACTTTGTTGGGCTAGTTAGCCTTGAAGTCTGTCAGGCCAAGGTATTTCTGTCACACCTCTGAAACACAGGGAGGACAGATGGGTGAATTTTTCTGTCCTATGTACCACAAGGAGTCATGCAAGTAACTGGTGCCATCTCTATTTTATGTCCAAACGCAGGGTCTAACAAACATCTTTCCTCTATTTTAGAAGACAGATAATCTCTCCGGGATGTTGTAAAATGCCTGGGGAATCACTGTCACCAGGCTGCTCCTGACACCCCAAATCATGGTCCTTGTAAACACTGGCCTTGAAATGCCTTGATGGCTGTGACAGATGTCATCGTGCCTCCAGGGCAGGAGCAAATGGATGAAGAGCAGCTGCTGAAGTGAAAATCTGGCAACCTGCAGGCAAATCGGCCTGTCAGATAAGAGCTCTCAGGAATGACAGGTGACACGCTAAACCTAACAGCCAGGGAGGGGGCTCTCTCCTTCCAGATCACCAAGCAATATTAAGATGAAATAGACTACTTTTTCTTTTGACTCAGTAGTTAAAAAGTGTTCTCACAACTTTAATTCTGCTGAAAGCTTCAGCCTTTCCTCTTAGTCCTACAAATTGGGCTGCTGAACAGAAGTTTAGGGAAGGAGCAACATAGCTGCTAACAGACTGAAAAGGATATGATGACAAATGTGTTTCAGGAAAGAGGAAAAGAGGTTCCTGAGAAACCCTAAGGCCCAACAAACACTCTTGACTTTTGCCCCAGATGATTCCGCTGCAGCATTATGGGATTGAATATTTGAACTAAGGAGTAAACCCCAACTTTATCTTTCCAAGAGTAATTCGAAACTTCTACAATTTTTATTTGATCTCTCAAAGCTAACATCCTCTCAGGCAAGCATGGCTTGGCTGCAGTTACTGACATTCAGAACCTTACAGACAAGTCTTTCACGAACAAGGCATAAACAATATTAAATAAGAACCCTCTTGACACAGAGGCTTCAACTTGGAAAATGTTTTTTAAGGAACATTAAATACTCAAATTCAATGTTATAATTCAGTAATTGAGTTTATTGGAGGAAAATCAAAGGATCACAGAATCATTAAGGTTGGAAAAGACCTCCGAGATCGTCAAGTCCAAGCATTAACCCTACACTGCCAGGTCTGCCACTTAACCCTGTCCCTAAGCACCATATCTACACATAATAACTCAAAAAAAAAATTCATAAATTTGATCAAATTCTGGAAAAAAAATAAAAAGAGGAGCAATTGTGATGGCTACTGATGGCTACAACCAGAGATGGCCACTGATATCACCACTTTTATTTTGCTCTATATTTTTATCATATGTTGTAAAGTAATCTACTTTCAAATGAGAGAAAATGCTTAAGATCTGTAGACAAAAGACACCTTTAGAGCAGGTTAGTCTTCAGCTCACCTGAAACGTACAATGATTAGATCTCTACTACAATAGCCTGAAATCTATGGTGATGGGCTCTGATGGTCCCTGGATAAGCAGGAACAACTACAAGTCATAATTAAAAGTTTCTCAAGACATAGTTAAATCAGGTGATCTGTCCAGACTCTTAAGTTCTGTATGACAAATGAAAGAGAACATCAATAAATTGGTAACTGCCTCTTCGCACTGTTGTTACATGTAAGGTTTTCCTTCTATTTAAATCGCATCATCCAATATTATAAAAAATGATGTAAGAGAAGTGATTTGTTCTGCCTCCAGAGGCATCTTCCAGTGTTAGTTTTCCCATTTGCTCTTTCTAAATTTTGCACTGAATATTTCAAAATCAACAACAGATTGAGCGGTAACAACGAGAAAGTATCATGTCCAGCTCCTAATCACTTGGTACTATTTTTACTTCTAACATAAACTTGAATCTTAATTTTTCCACTATATTTGTATGTACTTTTCACTTTCAACTCTCCATTTCCTTCCAAAGTCTCTTCAATTTCCTTAGAACTTTTTCTTGTGTTCTACTTTAATAAGAGTCCTCTTCATTTTCCACCATGTGTTTCACCTATCATTTCTCTGAGAAAAGAGAAAAAAGAATACAAGGCGACTTTGTCAAAGAACATAGCAGATATGCAGAGAAGCTTAACTTTCAGTGAAAGAAATCGTTTGGATGTATCACTACTTCCAAGACAAAATAACAATTTTTGTTTCCCATAATGGTTTATAATTTTCATTACGTCTGCATTAAGTTCTTAGTCATAAACCTCTGTGAATGCAGCTGAAGAGAAAGGAATAGCATTGAAAGCAGGCCATTTTTTTAAGATAACCATTTAGTGATTTGCTTAATTTCAATATTCAGTAATGGACTTGATTGGAGGGTAAGACTGAAAATGGAAGGACTTCAGAAAATTAACTGATATAACTTTGACATTAGATTTCTCACTTGTGTATTCACATCTAATTACAAATAAGTAACTCTGCTTATTTTTCCTATTTTTGACTAAGGATAATACCCAAGAACTGAGGGCCAGTATCAAAAATCCCCTTCCAAACAATGCCCCCATTTTCATTTTCCTTACTTTCAGTAGTTAATTACTCAACTTTGGCATTGACCTTCCATAGCTGAATGGAATGAAGGTGTGAGAAAAGATTTGAGGAGAGAGATGGGTAGTTTCTCTATGAAGGGATTATCCCATTTGTTGCAATATTTTCCATTAGTCTTCAGTTGTTTCCTTTATTTCTTCTTAGATTTTTTTAAGGAGGATAAGTTTTACGTATTTCATGTTGACTGCCCAGAAAATTCCAAAAATATCTCAGTAGGCAACTTATAAATGGGTTGAAGAAATGATCAGAGTGCATTTTCTGGTTTGTGTGGGGTTATCCACTTTTCAAGACTTTTATGATGTTTACAGATAAATTGAAGTCTGGCGTAAGTAGCACTAAATTAAGTGCCCTAAATGTGGCTTTTAGAATGTGATTAATTAATATCCATAAAGCATTTTGCACTGCTCAGATTAAGGGTCTGTAAGTGCACAGAACAAAACACAATAATTATTAATCCTGTATCTCACTGTGTGTGGGAGTATTGGAGAGATGCTTAGCCTGGGTACTCTAAATTATACAGCCCTGTACTTCCAAATCCATCTCCCTCAGCCATAGCTCCATTAGCTTTGCTGATCTTTTCCTGTAATGAATTTGCTTTTTGCCAGTTTGATGTAGAATGAAAACAAGGGGCTATACAATGTGTGCTTTGACACACAGGAGATATTTCAGCTCCCATGATGACAGCATGCCATTCTGATGAAATAATGCAGCAGTCAATAACATGGAAGGAACAGATACAACCCAAACATGCAAATATGGTAATTACCAACCTCAAACACAATTATCTCATGTGCTAGTACTCATAATGAGAACAATATTTCTGTACTGTTTTTTCCCAGAGTCATTTGCAAAACACTCACTCTGTCTGTTTCCTTCCTTGTGGAAATTTGTCTCTCCCACAAAATTTCATTTTCTGTAATGCCACAAAAACCACTGGTTCAGTGACCTTGGCAGCTCCTTCACGGGGTGCATAATCTATGCTGCCTTTCCACCTTTATATGAATTGTGTGTCTCAACTCCCATGAGCTGATCAGAGGGACGTGCTCCAGCCCAACACATGCATGGCTGAGGATGCAATTACTGGAACAGCCTTTCCAAGCTGCCCGCTGCAAGAGCAAGAGGTCGGTACCTCTGCGGGTCTAAAACCTGGTCCAGATTCATAATGGCACTGGTGTGATTTATGCTAGGAGAGAGTTTGTGCCGGCTTGCGTGTCCATATCAAATTTGCTTTTCTAATAAGACTCCTCTGAGATTTTATTCTTTAAAATAGTTACAGCTGTTTGGTAGTTCTCTTTCTTCAGCTATGATAATGCATTGGTTACTGCCCAGAGTTAAAAAGGTAAGGGACTACTGTTATGTGAATACAATATGACCTGAGGAGCAAAGACAGTAGATTTGTTCCAGAGATTTGGGAAGTGTAAGTTAGGAGAAGTATGTACCAACAAAAGCTGTCTTCTAGTTTCATTAAACTTTGTATTAGATGAGATTGAGTGGTTCATGTGTTGATATTATCCTTGACAATCAAGTGAAAAATGTAACACATTATCAGAGACTGGCATAAAAATTGCTGTAAAAATTGTGGGGGTTCCTCAGAAGCAGAAAATAATCATAAATCTGAGTGAAAGGTTTCTGCAAGATTTTTGGCCTCTTTTCCTTAGACTGTATGTTCATCTGAACATTTCAGGCAAGAGCTGATTTCCTGTATGCTCATAAGCACCCAGGTTCTGAACTCAGTGGCAGTTCACACGCAGGGCCCTCAGTTATTTCGCATACCTGGGCTGCCACAGCTCCAACTCAGCTTTCTCTGGAGGTGTCATGTTAAAACAGAACTGCTAGAGGAAGCCTAAGAAAGAGCTTTTCAAACTATTCTTTCCCACAGACTCCTGAAAGGGTCAAGGTTAGATCTGTAGTTTTTGTTTTGGGTTTTTTTTTGCTTTGATATTATACTTCAGCATAGATGTGAAAATCACTTGGAGTGTCTGGCTTGTTTTGTATTTTGTGCCAGGTATCGAGGCAGAGTTGACTTGCACACCAGACAAGAAATCTGTCCCATGGGGCAATGAACTAATGGGAACAGCAAAGCACACACACCTTTGAGAGGTGGTATCAGCTGCTAGAACAATGCCTATTGTTAGAGTCGTTTGTCATCTCCTGCTTGTAGGTCTTTGCTGATGTTGTTCCATGTGGGGATATATGAGAAATAAGCAGATCTTTCTGTGAAAAGTGGCTCTAGCAAGCTGTTGATGTTCTCCCACTTCCAGGTACGGTGGGAGAGTCAAATCAATATTCATTGAAGCTTTGTTAGCCTCTCTGCTCAGTTCCCACTTTTCGGTGACTAAATGGCAAGATCAAGTCCCTCCTTACCCCACTATTCCATCAGTTCTCAGAATAATTATCTTGCTGATTTTCCAGTTTGATAAAACTAGATACATACTATAATTTGCAATTTTGTTATTTAAATAACATACACATGGTATTACGGATCGGTGACAATTTCAAAATCTTTGAATTTATACATATACTTTTAGGCAAAGCAAGAATCTGAACAACATATATACTCTGTAATCCATTTTTTTGTGGCACCAAGAATCTATGCAGTCCATAATAAATAATAATAATAATAATAAATAAATAAATAAATAAATAATAATAAATGATTAAAGTTGAAAAAATTACAGATCATTCATAATTATATAGGTAGCAAAACTCAGTAATTTAACTCTCAGTCAGAATTACGTCCTTCACAGATATCTACTGAAATGATTTTCAGTCTTCAGCTCCTTTCTTGCAGCTATACTGTAAGAAACTCCACAGTTTTCACAGTATTATCCTTATTAAACTCTGGATGTCTGTGCATCATGCAATAAATTTAATGAGTGCAAGACCCACTCACATGAAAAGAGAGAGTTCTTTCATCGTGAGACTAGAATTTGACCCCATTTTTTTTGAATGAGAACTGCTTAATGGCTTTTCATATCAGACAGAGCGCAGCGAGGCTGGCTGAAAGCCACAGCGAGGTTGCTCTCCCCTAAATCGGTCTGAGGGGCAGGACAGACAGCTGAGATGTGAACAGAGTCACTCCAGCAAGAGCTGCCAGCCAGTGCCACACTCTGCTTTGAATCCAAAGAGGTGTCAAAGGCTGAGGGCTCGGGGTCCCTGAGCACCACCACTGCTGCACAGGCAGGGACAGTGCCCGAAGCAGAAACTCGTGGGCTTGACCCAGGATAGGATTTTATTCAACATAATGAGAGGGAACACTGCATGACCACACATATCATAGAGGCTCAGCAACTTTTTAGCCCAAATTTCATTACAGATTTTGACCTAAGCCCTGCAGATAACACTGCTGAAGGCAGAACCCTGTGTCCCATTGAAATTAGTGATACTGTACCCACAGTAAATTAATCTTGTACAAGCTTTCACCCCCTAACCTGCAGCTGATTCTCGAAAGGTGACTCTCAGCATCACTGTACTCCAAAAATATTATCAGAATCATTGAAATTAGCATTTTTTAAATTTCCCACATAACATCTGAAAACTGTTCTTGCATGAGGTCTTACTAAAAATAAGAAGAAAACATTTTAAGTTTGCAAGTGGGTCACTTTGAATTTATGGTTGTTTTTCCTATACAGAGGTTACTCAAGACTAGAAAATTAAAGGATCGATTAGCTGAAATTCATTTAACGCTTAATTCTTTCAAGGCAATGGGATTCTCAGCATTATAATTAGAAATAATTTTGGTATCCTTTATTTTCTCTGTTTTAAAATCTTCTTTTTAGTTTCCTATAACAATATCTTTCTCCTGCCTTGATTTGACAACTTGCCTTTCGACCAGAGTCTCAGTAAGTTTAGTAGAAATTTACTTCCTGATCAGGGCCTTACAAAAGGTATTACATTACCTCTCATGTTTTCATGTCCCACTTCTTCAGGTCATCTACAGTGTAGTTCATCTGAATAAATTTTGACATTTCCATTTAGGACCTCTTTCTAGTCTATGAAGAGAGATAAATCCTTGCACGGTCTGAATTTAGACTTCTAAAGTAGGTCATGGGAATTGTACTCATTCACTCATGCCTTTTCTCTCAGCTGACTACAAAGAAACCTGGGGTGACTGGCACAGCTGGAGGCATCTACACTGAAGATCTCTAAAGCTGGATAAGGTGAATCCCACCCCTGTTTCATAATAAAGGCAAATTGTCAGTGACAATGGCAAGTCTGATCTTCCCTTGTTTGGCCCCTTCTTCTGTTACCTGAATTTTTGCAGAATGACTATAAATATACCGCCACTGAATTTTTACAACATTTGAGACAAATCTACTTATATTACAGCCTGCAATGGAAAAGAATGTTTTATTACTCTCGCTCAAGGAAAAGACTAAATCTCTCTCTTTGTTATAAAAGGCCTACAAGTGTTTATGTGAACAGGAGACATTGATATTCTTTTATCCTTTTGTTGCTGCTGAGCAGCACACTGGGAAGCCCTGATGTGGAATTCACAGAGATCCCAAGAGCTACTTAGAAGCTTGATTTTCACTTAACTTTCTTAAAAAAAAAACCCTCCAAAAATCTGAAACTAGGGTAAGGGAAGAAGGAAAAGAAAATGATGAATTATTTTGAAGAGCTTTGGATCCAAGCAGAGACTTGGCCTACTTTCATTATTTAATTGTCAGGAGAAGAATTTCCTCCCTCATGTCTTTTTTTTTTTAAAAGAATACCATCCCCCTAAATACTATTTCATGCAGGTATTATTTCCAGCTTCAAAAATGAAATTGTTAGTTATAATGAAAATATCAAAAGTTGACACATAATTGAACCGTTTCTCTTTATCCATGTAGATCATGACGATTCTTTTATTTATATAGGGAAAAGGCTGGGCACCTAGGCTGGCTGGCAGAAGCTGTTCAGTTACTCATGAAGCATCATCACTATTGTTTATATTTCATTAAGTGGGCTATGCTAGTCTTGAATTCCAGAACAAGGTAGAGTACCTCTGCTGAGATACTTACAAATACTGAGATAAAAAGGAGGATGGAAATACCTGATGTCCTTTAAGTCTTTTGGTGAGGAGCTTTTCTTTTCTAAATTTTCCTAGTAGATGATCTTTATGGTTTCTGTGGTGCAGATATGTTTGTTCTTAAAAAGGAAAATGCTCTTGGAAACAATTTCCCCTGTAGACTATTAGAAGGTAACCATATAGCCAATATGGATTTGTGTCCTACATACCCTGAAAGAGGAGCTCTAGACTGCATTTCCACTCCCTAAAGTCATAGAATCATAGAATTGTTCAGGTTGAAAGGGACCTTTAAATGCCGTCTAGTGCAACCCCTCCTGCAACTAGATCAGGTTGCTCAGCCTCCCATCCAACCTGAATGTTTCCAGGGATGGGGCATCCACCACCTCGTTGGGCAACCAAGTCCAGTGTTTCACTACCCTCAATGAAAAAATTGTAAAAAACTTCTTCCTTGTATCTGGACTAAATCTACCCACTTTTGGGTTGAAACCTTTATCCCTTGTTCCATCACAACAGGCCATCCTGAAAAGTCTGTCCCCATCTTTATTATAAGACCCCTTTCAGTATTCAAGTACTTCAGTATGTAAAGCCACAATGAAGGCTCCTCAGAGTTTTCTCCAGGCTGACCAACCCCATCTCTCTCAGCCTGTCCCCACAGGAGATGTGCTCCATCCCTCTGATCACGTGCATGGCCTCCTCTGAACACACTCCACAAGGCCCACATCTTTCCTCTGCTGAGGACCCAGAACTGGACACTGTACTCCAGGTGGGGTCTCATGAGGGAAGGGTAGACAGGGACAATCACCTCCCTCAGCCTGCAGGCCAGGCTTCTGATGCAGCCCAGGATACTGTTGGCTTTCTGGGCTGTGAGTGCACACTGCCAGCTCATCTCCAGACCCCCCAAATGCTTCTCCCCAGGGCTGCTCTCAGTGAATTCATCCTTCAGCCTGTGCTGATACCAGTGGTTGCCCTTACCCAGGCGCAGCACCTTGCTCTTGGACTTCTTGATCACTAGGTCCTTGTGGGCCCACTTCTCAAGTTTATCCAGACCCCTATGGATGGCACCTCATCCTTCTGTTGTGTCAACTGCGCTGCTCGACTTCATGTCATCTGCAAACTTTCTGAGGGTGCACTCAATCTCACTCTCTATGTCACTGATAAAGATATTAAGGAGCACCAGACTCTTGGGGGACACCGTTTGCCACAGATCTTCCCCTCGACATTGTGCCACTTGCCACCACCCTCTGGATGTGACCATTCAACTGTGCAAGTCATCCAAGTCTCCTTCATATTATTTGTACCTCCTTGTGCAAATCCATCTCTGTCTGGCTTATTATTTTTCCCTTTCTCTCCATTAATAGAAGTATTAGTCATTTTGGGGAGTGGGAGAAGAAGAGAATGGAATCTTGAAGATATGTTGCCACTGATTGCACTTCCAAGTTGTCAAAAAAGTGCTGTTCCCAAATTTAGCACCATGCACTAGATTGCAAGGAGCAATGCACCATAAATTACTGTATTTATGACATGCAGTACAATATATAGACCATTTTGCGAAATTTCTGTGACAAGTGCACAAGAATTATTGTAAAAATACCACCCCATTAGGTACCAAATTCAATGGAAATTTATAGCCACCTCTGTTTCCACACCTCCAGGCATTAGTGTCAACAGTATATTACCCCTCCTCTTCCAGTCTTGAATGCCTCATGCCGGTAGCTATAGTGTGAAATAATCAGCATTCGTCCATTAGGTAAATAGCTCTGTGTGTGTCGAGCACAAAGGGATTTTTTCTTCTTTTTCTCCTTTTTCTTCTTTCTCTTTTTTTCCCCCAGTATTGTATGTCTGTGCACGGGTTTCCCAGGGGACCAGGCAGACAGAGCAATTTGTGAAAAAGCCTGAATTAAGGAAAAGGAAAAGAAAAAGGGAGCTTGCTGCAATTTATGTGGAAGGAAGTCTTCTATTATATATTTATCAGGAATACAGCATCCCTGTAAGCATGATTAAGGCCACTGATATTTGTATCAGAGAGAGGTGATTTTCCCAATCTACGTTGCTGCTAACATCTGAAATAACTTGCAAATCTTGTGGCCCACGCAATAATAATGTCACCTTTGTAAATCAGACCTTACATAAACTAGCAAACAGGAAGAAAAAAGAGACAGTAGCTAATTGAGCGCTAATTGTGCTTGACAAACTTCTCAGCCAGCATATGCTAATATTCCTAGTCAGGAGGCTGGGCTGGATCTTAGGAGACTTCACCTGTAATATCTAATATCCAATTCCTCACAGATGACTATGACTTGATTTTTAAAAGATCTGTTCAGGCTGCTAAATCCATTTAGATGCTCCCAGAGCCAGTGTTTAGATTCTCAAAGACCACTACTCAGTCACTACCAAAAGATTTCTGGAATTTCAGATTTCTCAAAGAGAGCCTAAAGGTAATCACTACCAGGTACACTCAGACTTGCCTATGGCCATATAATTTTAGAGGGAAAGCTAGGGTCTGAGTGTTTGATGACCTGGATATTATGTCAAATACCTTCTCTTTAGGGCCAGTAGTCAGGCGTCATGGGATGCACCTGCTGGTTCTGGCTGTGCATCTCCTGTACCTGAGGAAATTCAAGGTAATCCTTCTCCATTTTTACTACTTTTATAATGTCCATTTTGCTGCTGCTCTTTTCTTTATTTTTTCTGAGTGGATTTGAAAGCATATCTCCTATGCTTTGTCTAATCAACAAACTTGGATATTCTGTATCAGGTTCCCTCAATCCCTACTGCTCAAGCAGTCCCAGTTTGCTTGACACTATGAAATATTCTGTGGACTAAAAGCACTGGAATAGAAGCTGGAGTCAAAGAATGAAGGGTTAACTTAGGGAAGCGTGGCTTTGTAAACCTATATAGGGAGTTCCACTACTGAAATGCCTTGGAATTAAGCTCCATTTCCACCTGAAGCCAGGAACAGTTGCTTTGTTGTAGTCACGTAAATTCTGTTCCTCAGAATTCCCTCTGTCTCTTAAAACAAGCTAATTGTACTTCTTGATACAGTTATCAGGGTAGACATATGAAGGACTTTGAGATGATCACAAGTCCTTGTGGCTGCCCACTTTTGAGGGAAAAAAAAACCTCAAACAAAATAAAACAAAACAAAAGCATAACAACCCATCTAGGAAACGTAGACTTAGATCTGTGATTTGATCAGGCCAACACTGATTATTATATATGTGCCTCTGTATGGTACTACATTGAAAAATGGGTCTGGTTATGCTCCGTTTTCCTCCAAGTAAGCCCTGCTTTTTTTTGGATGGAAAAAGAAAAGATTAATCTCAATGTTCTCTCAAGGTCAGCAAATGACTTTGGGCATGTATATCTAATACCTCTTTTCCAAGCGTGAGTCTTTTATTCACATTACACCTTTTCATTCTGAACATTATGAGTTCAGTTTCTCTCCAGAAAACATTGTAAAAGGAACTTTTTTTCTCCCTGAACATGGAATTAAAATGCAGCATAAAACCATTATTTCTGTCCTTACAGACTGGTTGAGTCACTGACCCATACTTTGTGCTATATAACACTGGCGTTTTGGGTAGCACAACCTGGGTCTTTCCAGATGAGTATAACCAAAAGATGTAAATGTTAGCCCTAATGGGAACGTATTACAAGGAAAGAAAAATAAATTAACTTACCAGATAATACAACATAATTTCTTTCCTCCAGAGAGCATATTTTCAGTGCAGTTTTTATTTTAATAAACTTGTCTCATACAATATTTCCCAGCACCACTTTCAATCCAACTTCAAATGCATAACAGCTTTGGAATATAAATGATGGTTTACCTAATGCAACTTGAAGATTCAGCTCAGACTCAAGACTACTGATTAGTGTTCTCATTTGCAAAAGATGATAGGTCTGTATCTGACAAATTTTGAGACAAAATACTTATCTGCCTCTTGTGTCACAGACTGAGGTTTATTTTTGTCTCTTCTTGTGTTCCCTTCCTGTGGCAACTGAATAAACTTACTGTAAACCTCACGGGGCCTGAATAAATCATCAGAGCTAAGTTTTGTAACACAACTAACTAAATAAAATAAAGGAAGAAGATTGTTTCTGGCAGTGAAGGATTTGCTGGAAGGCAATAAATAACAGCAGTATACCTTCAGGGTCCATTTGGTAAAGAAAGTTCTCTTTAACACAGAGCTTATTTTCCCTCTGTTTCGAGACTGCCCTAATTCCAACAGGGGGTAGCCTGTCTTCTACCATCATCTATCGTTACATAAAGTCATAAAATATGTCACAAGCATCAAATATGGTTGAGATAATTTAAATGGCAAGAAGATCTCTTTCTGTTGGCAACACACCACAGGTACTCTTTTGATAACACTCCCTGGCATCTGAACCAAAAGAAACCAAGCTCAGGTGTGAGCCACCATGCATCTAGAAAGCTCAGATTTTACCATTCTAAGTAATTTAGGGGCCTTCCTGACGAATAACTAAAAGCTGCCCTTTTTCTGTGGCTGTAGTATATACTTAAGACTGCATCTCCTACATTCTGGAGGAGTAGCTTCTGGTTTCCTGCACCTCACAATTAGCATAAGTCCCTCCTGATGAATTAAGTCCTTTTGTCTCTGCAAGGTCTCCCAGAACCAGTAACTGTCCAAGCAGGCAGGATCCCTGACCGAAAGGAAAATTGAAACAAAATAATAAAATTAATATCTCTTTGTTTTTTCTGGCTGGGTTGTACAGCATAACTAAAAGCATGCTATTGGAGGAGTAAAGAAAAAGTGGGAAGGGTGGGAAAAGCCAAAGCTCTTTGTGGCTAAGTGTGTAAGTCACAAGGTTAAAGAAAAAAACCCACGGATAACACGACAGGCAAATCTATAAAGCTAATAACTTGTTTGAAAAGGTGAATTTGACCTTGATATATTTCATGAAGCAAAATATGTTCACTCAGTACTGTGATCCCTGGAGACTTATATAAAGGATTTGTTAATTTGTTACCCACTGAGGCACCTGTAGATGAATGTGCAGAGAATGCAGCTGACTACACTTCTGCTTTCTCATTCTACCTGTTCATGATCACCCCTGCTTCAGTAATTATGGAGTCAGAGGAAAAATTTATCAATCTTCCACATGTAATTGGAATAACAAAGCAATGCCTTAATTGCAACCAGTGAGTATTGCATGTTGATATCTGAACTTACAGAACTTCCTATAAAATATTTTGAGTTTTCTTGGGGAAATACGATGCAGTTGCAGGCTCTGATCAGTAGAAGCTCCTGACAATGCAACTAGGAAGATACAAAGTAGCATTTCTAGTTATATCTGCTATTTAAACATGTTTTATGCAAGTGTATTATGTGTTGCATGTTTTTCGGTGGTGTCTTTCCTCCAGCTGTGATAAAAACAGAGAAAAAAAGTACAAGATCTCCTGGAGGCAGTGGTGCTCCTATGAGATTAACTGCTATAGCTGATATCAATGTGTTTACAAAGCTTGCCAGTTGCAATGAGCTTAGTTGGCTTCAACAGAGGAAAAGCCACCTTAGATCTTGTCTATGTTCTTCCACAAGGACACCCTGATCATAGAACAGTTTTGTTGGAAGGGACCTTTTAATGTCATCTGGCTCCAACCCCTCTGACATGAGCAGGGACATCTTTGACTAAACCAGGTTGCTCAGAGCCCCTGATGGAGGAAGGTTTCCCTGCATTTGGGAGAATGTGTTGATTCCATCAGAGGAATGTAATAAGTTGGATCTAGAAAATTGGTTCAACGTCATCCCCATCACTTGCACTGATGTCAGAAAAAGGATACAGTAGGGAGTGGGTGACGTGATCCATACAGTGGAAAAAATACTTCCTCACAACAGGAATTGCAATCAGTTTTGCTCAGGCAAGTAAATATTGGGAGGATGCAGAGATTGTTTTTTTCTAGCTGTAATTGACTTTGCAAAAAATCAATGTATCATGTATCGGAATAACTTCTACCATCTGGCACTGGGCTGAAGGAGGGTTCCAGTGCTGCTGAGACCTTTGCATAGGAGTGGGAACTATTCCTCAATACTCCTTCATCCCTCAGATCGGGTTGTCTTAACAGTCCCTTTGAGTTCTCACCTCCACATATGACAGACAGTGACAGAGATCATGGGGAACACAGGCTGCAACAGCATCCTTCTGCCTTTATTTGGGATATTAGTTTTATCAAGCTCTCATTTCCCTTTTTTCTAACTTTAAAATCTCAGCTGATTTCCTTTTTGAAGTTGGTTTAAAAAATGGAAGTAGAAATACAGCTAAAACCCCCAACCAAATAATCGAGAAAACGGAAAAATCCAGCAATAAATCCCAGTCTCTTGCTCTGTCAGTCTTGTTAATTGCCACTTTATGTAATACCTTCCTCTTCTGCTAAAGGTTATTAAGAAGGATGCTGAAGCCAGACACACTTACAGTCTGGTATTTTATTGGAGATAACACTGAGATTTTCATCTAGGCTCTCACATGAGGGACTCCCTCTGCTCACTGGTCCATAATGACTGACCTACATATCTCTGCCGGCCAGGGCTTTGCTGGATGACTGCATTACCCAGCAGAATTTGACTCCCCTCACTATAATCATTTGTCACAGCAATTAAATCCATGTGTTGATTTATTGAGTGCAGGCCTGGTGTGAAATGTAGGAATGCACAGGACTCATTCTTTTCTTTCTGACATTACACTACCCCTGCCCAAATGGCATTTGGCCATCTTCTTGTTGCTTTTAACTTGCCTAGATTTACTTTTGTTTTTTAGTGACAAATAATTATCACATCCCTTAATTTTTCAATATCTCATTTTTTCCCTCTCTCTTTCTCCTTCATATTTATTAACATTAGGTTCATTAATGTTATGTCTTCCCTTTACTGCCCAACATGGAATTTACTCCATCCCTCGACTGCCATTCAGTCATGAAGATCTGAGAAAGACCCTGTAACCCTGGCTGGGGATCCAAGCCGGAAGTATACAGAATCCCAAAAATTAATATAGTGCCAATGTCTCTTCAGTTAGTTTTTCAATACATGCATGATCATTGTGTCTCTTGAAAATTAGGGATTGTAAATGGTTCACCCCTGAGGACATGGGGTATACCCCTAGATAAAAGTGGGTAATTGTCAAATGCACAATGAGAGAGAGGAAAATGAGAGCTAAGATTCATCTGATACTTTGTGTGCAAATCAGATCATCTGTGTATGTAGTGGGAAAACAGGGCTGGAAAGAATCTGGAGAGTGAAAATGTACTGAAACATTTACCAAAATATTCACCCATGGTCACAGCACTTATGGCAAGACACAGGAATGGCCTGATACCTCAAACCAGTCAGTATGCACCTCACAGAAACATGGAACCATCAGAGAATGCCTTTAGAAGGAAGGCACCTTCAAAGATCATCTTATTCCAAACCCCTGCCACGGGCAGAGATGCCTTTCTACTAGACCAGGCTGCTCCAAGCCCCATCCAACCTGGCCTTGAACATTTCAAGAGATGGGGCAGCCACAAATTCTCCGGGGCAGCCTGTTCCCGTGTCTCACCACCCTCCAGGACCTTCTCTTTTCCAGGCTGAACAGCTCCAACTCTCTCAGCCTGTCTTCATGGGAGAGGTTTGTCAGCACTGTGATCAACTTAGTGGCCTTTCTCTGGACTCATTCCAACAGGTCCATGTCTTTCTTTTATATTCCTTGAGGAAATTCAAAGCTTTTTTTCTTGGGAGTCAGATCTGAAAGAGGACTTTGATACCTTGAGGTGGCCACCTAAAAAC
>VZTA01014038.1:23486-39722 GCA_013398855.1 Mohoua ochrocephala | reverse complement strand
GTTTTGCCTGCACCGGGTACGTTGCTAGAATATGATGATTGATAGATGCTCTCTTTTTTCTGGGTGTATAGAAGGCAGCAACATAAAAGGTGGTGAGCTAGTTAAGCTACACTACCTTAGAGTTTATAGTTCAAACTGCCTACCCTGTTTAAAGACCCACTTTCATTTTCTTTGTGAAATTCTGGAAAGTGTATGCCAGGTTGAATTAAACAACATTGACTTTAACTCTGCATAACGACAAAGCCGTGGTGTCTTTAAAAGCCAGTGTGATTGTAAACGTAACAATGGCTCGGGAAAAGAAGAATTCTGCACTATGGACTAGTAATTGGCGAACCCATACGATAGCGATAGCGATGGAGCTAGAATTGAAGATAAGGCAAACAGTTCTAAAGGAAGGAAAGGATAAATCGGTAAAGCCATCTAACTGTCCACGCAAAGCTAGTTCTAAATCCCACTGAGCTGCTGCTTAACCTCAGATATGCTTCATCCTGGAGATGTGCTTTGCAGAGGTATCTAAACCAGTTCCTAAAACCTAGGTGATTAAGGAATTGTCTCAGGAGGGGAGCAATAAGGCTATAAGCCTCATCAGAGGAGGTCTCCTGCTAGCACCTGGTGCTGATGACAGTATTCTGAGAGGGGAAAGAAATTGGCATCAGTCTTCTTAAGGAAGAAACAGAGACAAACCTGGATATCCTACATCCTAGGGAAGTACTGTACTCACTGGAGTATTAGACAAAGACAAAACCTTTCCCACGCCTTACATTCCATCAGTTTGGGCACACAGCTCTCAGCAAACCCATTTGGAAGAGCTAAGTACCACTTTCTCCAAAGGTGCAGCAGGGAGTGTAGCACTCTCCTAAGCTTTTCCTCAGAGCTATATTTAACAGGTCAGACCTTTAGCCTGTTTGAACCCCGTCCATGGCCAGGCCTATAGGGGTCATTCATGGCATGAAGGCACACCCTGGGCTGTAGCATCACAGTGAAGTCACAGTGCCTTCCAGATGATGCCTAAGTAATTTTGTGAATCTCACAAATTGGCAGAGGAAGAATGTGAAGAAATTAAACAAAAAGATGATGTAAAATAGCAAAGAGAAACTGGGAAAGAGAAAGGCTGTGCCAAGGTCATTTCCCTATTTTAAAATCGTAATTTGGACATGAGTTTTGTGGCATGGAAGAGTTTACAGGCTGATAAGTTATATTATTCTTGCTGTGCTTTCTTAGTTTAAAATGGGTACAATTGAAAAAGAAAGGAGGAATTACAGTGACAAGCTGAAGACAAAAACCGTAATTCTTCTTTTTGGATTGACAAAAATGAATAAGAGGTAAGTGTCATTTTAAATAAAGGAGCATGGAACAAGCAATGTGCAAGCAGAACACTCGGGTTTGCAAAACTCTAGGTATTAACAGAGAACAGCAAAAGGCTTAACCGTAGAAAAACACAGTTCTGCAACAATCGATCTCATCCATCTCACAGGCAGCTGCACTTCAAAATTCTCTCTTTCAATGAAACCTCCCAACCTCCTCTTTCAGCAGGAAAGTGGCTTCTCCTCTACATGCAGCCACACAGCTTCTTAAAGCATTCAAAATATATCTCATTATGAACTTGTCCTTGGTGCACAGCCTCTCAGCAATATCTCTCCAACAGATATTGCACACCAATTTGTTTCTCCCAGCTGGGAGGTGGCCTGGGACCTTGGGTAGGCCACTTCCCCTCTTCATCTGTCATCTATAAAATGAAGATTATGACAGTCTTCCTGTTGAATAGACAAGGCAAGAGTAGCGATGTTATTATTCAAAGTAATTATGACAGAGATTCCTTGCCATACTGTTTGCTTTCTGAACCTTCCTTCAAATATTTAAACTCCTCTGGATTGCTCAGTTTGAAATCTTAAACAAACCACAGGAATAAATCTACTTGTACATACACTGTAAGAAGGACATTCCGATTATCCTGAAGTTTTATTGTTCCACCTCAAGGAGCGGCACCATTTCCTGCATAGGTGCGTGGAAGTGATGGACTTTGTTCACTGAGGGCACACATTTTTAACCTGGTTTTCTAGTCCGATGAGATGACAGACAACAAAATAATGGAAATGGTTTATAGATGTGGTTGTATATGAGCATCCATAACTGAGGGGAATGTATCACTTTGTCTCTTCTGGTATCATTAATGCAGAACAGCATTTTGCAGAGACAGGCCGAAGCATATGATATTGTTTCCCAGAGGAAGCTCAAAGCTTGTTAACTGAAATCGGGAGAAGTATGAACAAAACCCTATTAGATACTGACACACCGGCAATAGACTGGAGTAAATCTTCTTTGTGACAGGTGCCTCACAGCTGTGGATGACAGTGCCATGGAGGCAGAGAGTGAGCTGTTGTCATGTAAGCTATTTAGCTGAGCTAAACTGCAGAGCAGGACACAGGCTCAGATGAATCAGGAGACTGAAAAGTGCAAGGACTCTTCGTATGAAATGGGAATATGTGCCACACAAGCCAATGCCGGTAGGGGGTCTCTCTCTGGGGACGAGGCTTGAACTAGATAGATTAAATCAACTAAAAGCTATGACTACAATTTACATTCTCTGTTTTGTATTGCACTGTGGTACTAGTAACAGTAGCACACAGAGACTTTACACAAAAACAATCCTTTGTTTTGCTGAGGCTTGTCTACACAGAGAAATTCAGTAGTATCTTTATATCAGCATAACTCCCCATGTGGACACTCTTCCTTCAGAATAATTCCAGGATAATTACAATTATGCTGTATAATTATGCTGCATAATTATAACAGTGAGTTTCTCGGTGTAAACAAGCCCTTACTCTTTAGCGGAATCTACTTGAACCTTCAGAATTATGTTGCTGCCTTTGCTGTTTACAGCCTTCTCAAACTTGTCAGTTTTATGCTATGCGTTCCCAACCCACTAGCTGTTGTTCATCCAAAGTAAACATATTTGATTGCTCTAATTTGTTCTCAGATCCATCCCTCCAGCCTCATACCCTTATCTGACATGCAGAGCATCACAGTATTTGGTAGGTCTCTCTTAACTTCAGAAGCAGGACTTTGAAGCATAGCACATGTGCCCAGATGCCTATAAGTGGCTGTAAATCTGATTTGTAGGACCTATAGAAGGAATTTCCTCCTTATTGTTGAGGAAGAAGAAATCCAACTTGCTCACACAAGCAGCAGACAAATTCTCCTTCCAATTTGTCAAGGGTCTAACCATCATCTCCACTCACCCAGCTCTGCTGCAGTTAGCGGAGGAAACAGAGGCCACATCAAATGAGGTGTTTTAACCTTGTGAGCTGCACTGGGAGATAAAAGCAACCACCCTGCTCCACATTAGCGTTCTAGTCCTCATCAGCAAACATCAACTACAGTGGGAGAGAAAGATGGGTAATCTTGGTTTGGGTGGCAGCGCAAAGTCACCAGCATCTTCAGTCTTGTTTTCTTAGCAGTCTGAGAAGCAAGGTATAATGTTAGCCAGGTCACCAGTCCAGCATTTAGGGAATGCTTCTCTACCACCTTGTTTGGAATTGTGGCACAACACGGAATAACTCTTCACTGATATTAACCATTTCCTCTAAACAGCCTGCAAATTATTTACTGTACAGGATATTCTTACCAAATTTACCTCCTGTTCCTGAAACAGATTGTCAGTGATATCTCTAATACCAATAGTAGTGATATTAATAATAACAAATAGAGCTAATAAACTGTTATTTATCATTCGCTTGACCTTGACATTATAAAGCATTTCTGGAGCACTTCTTGCGATCCTTGGGACTCCAGTAGCTGCAGGGATGGCCTGTTCACCAATCAGAGACACGCAGGTTCCCCCTGGACTGGAGTGCAACAGGCTGGTAGGTGCACATCAAAGCTACTCCAGAGTTGAAGGCAAGAAGTACAGAAAATTATTCAGTTTTGCTAATGGCAGAAGTTTAGGATCTTAATAAGTGCTAAGGAGTAGACCATGAAGTTATTTGTATTTCAACTTCAAACTCTTGCTCAGTTTCATTTTGCATTCAGAAATCTACTGCTGAATTACATTTTTTTCCCCCCTCCAGCCACTTTGTTTTCCGTCCAAGTAGAGGAAAACTTATTTCTTCTCTTGATTACAAGAAGCATACTAAAGCTGCTTTTTGCTGGTGCAGTCAGAGGTTGAACTGTGTCAGTTGGGAAAGAGCATGATAGGGCAAGTCACAAGGGAGTTCTGCTGTGTCCCTAATTAGCTGAGCTACCCAAATAATGTAGAAGGTCATCAGAAGCCATTTTCCCTCTGTTTCTCAGATAGGGAGAGAGGCTGTGTTCATCTGAGTACTCTGATCTCATTTTAAAGAAAACAGAAGGAAAAGAAGATTTTTATCCATTCTGATAATTTATCACATGCAGCAGTGCAGCTGTTTATATCAGAAGGCGGAAGTGGAAGAAAAGCCTTTGTTTCTTTTTGGCAAATTTTCCATGACACTCTCAGTAGAAGAGAACTATTTTATTCTGTAGGGTGCAACCCTCGCATGCGAACACAACAGCAACAAAAAAAAGGTTAGCTGATTATTTGGCAGCAGGTTGGTATTCTTGATTCAGTTATTCAACTTTAGCATTCCTCTAGCTTTTTCCAGTGGCAGAAATAAAAGTTGGAAATTTTAGAAACTCCTACTCTTGCTTTGTTCAAGTGTGAGCACTTGAGACATTTTACAGTCTCAAGCATTCAAACGACGTGTAAAAAATATTAGTATCCTTTTGTATTCAAATGCCTACTCTTGGAATTTATATGGATGCAAAGACCATTTATATTACTGTTGCTTAACTGAGCTATCACTGTGCTTGGAGCTGTACAGCAGGAAAAGGGTAACACTGGATCAAAGCCAGAGAGGGTGGACGACGCTGTGATTCACAAGGTGCTTGGGCTGGTTCTGTCCCTCAGATGGGATTGCAGAGCAGCCAGTGCAGGCACAACACGGTCAGGGAACAGGCAGCATTCACACAGGGGAACCAAAGAAAGATGGCTTTTTAGACATTGTAAAATAGAACAGAAAGAAACAGGGGAAAAAAAATAATGGAAAGGGCTCTTTCCACCGTACATGCTTGTAGATTTCAATAGGTGACAATATAGTTCAGGAAATAACACACATATCTTTTATGTAAAAAAATACTGGAATTTTTCAAAGGTTCAGGTTAGGATAATGCAACAAGCGTAGCCAGAAACCCATTTTTTGCCTTAACAAGCATCTATATCCCACATTCAGAGGAGTTCCCTAAGAACTTCACTTCTAATTGGACTCGGTAAAGGAGCTTTGTTCAATTAGCCTCAAGGGTCTGTTAACACAAAAATCCACTAATATTAGGAAAATTATATATATGAAAAGCTAGTTGTGATCATGTCACCAACTTCTTCACGAACTGAATTGTGTCGGGGAAATAAGATAATGAAAACTTGCCAAGTGGGACTAAATAATTAAATTTTAAATAAACTATCATTTTCAGTTGTGTTGTAACTCTAATAGTTGAAGGAAAACATTGAGAAGCAGGAAAGCGCACGTTAATATAGAAATTTAAGGATAATAACAGAAAGCACTAATACTGATTAGGATGATTAGGATGATTATAACTTCCAGTATGTAACATCATAATGAAAATGATCCAGCCTGGTATGCTCTCAGAAGTTATACATTTAGTTAGGCACTAGGAAAAATCTTTTCATGCTCGGATGGTTTATGCAGCTACAATAGAACTTATAAAGAAATAAGGAAAGGAGTAAAGTAAGCCGATCAGAATAACGATGGTCTATGCAGAGAAAAGGTTTCCTCATTCAAAAAGATCCTCCAACCCCAAATAGGAACAGAGGAAAGTAAATATATACCGAGGGGAGAGGAAAATATATTGATATAAATCATTCAGAGGTAACACTGGGAAGCATGGTGACTTCAGTTGCAGTCAATATTGAGATTTATTGATCTGAGAGATAAATATTGACCAAGGTGATGCCAAAGTCAATATTTAACTTCAGGGACCATAAATCTTAATAGCAACTGTAAAGAGTAGTCAGTATCATCTATGTTTGATATATATTTTATTGCCTTTTACAAGGATATAAAAGGTTTCTTAAAAGAGAAGCTGTTTCCTTCATTTCAAAAACTCTTTGCCTTGCCAGAGCAAGCCAGATGTATATGCTTGTCTTTTCAAAGATCATCTAATGATTGGTGTGGCCTCAAAATTGTGAGAATCATTTGCATGATGAATAAGTTGCCTATTACACGAAAAAACCCAACCAAAAAAAACCAACCAAACAAAAACCAACCCCAAACAGTTGACAGCAGCATCTTTTGAGATTTCAGTTAGCTGTGAAATGCTATCGTACATGCAACATCTTGCTAGATAAAGCTATTTAACAACTTAGGGGGAAATCAGCTATAAATTATGTAAGCTATCTGCAATTCTCCTGAGGTTTCTTAATTTTTTACTGCTGCACCTCAACACATCAACTGGATCCATAAAATATTCATGTACATAACAGTTCCTATTATTTTTACATATTATTACAGTATACATACTACTGTGCTCTCTTGCATATTGTATTTTTCTGGTTTTGTTATTAATATTTCTATCAGATCTTCCTCTAATATGTGAAGCATTCTTTAACCCAGTGTCTAGGGTTCACAGTATTAAATAGATCTTTTTCTCACTTGCTGTCTCCTTCCTCTTTGCTTATGTTAAAGAGATGACACTGAAAACCATACCTAAGGTAAATGCAAAGTAAAAAATACTCATGAGGTAGCAACTGATAATTTAGTTAACAATCTTGGAACATTCCTAACGGCCCCAGTGTTCTCCCTAATGTTCAGAGGAGATTTCTCTTATTACATCGGAAGATATTGCTTTTCAAAAGCCACTGCATATTAGATATTAACTTTTCTGACACACGAAAAAACACATTTATAATAAAAGATTACTCGGACACTACTGCAGTGAGTGACTCCAACCCTTCCTGAAAACCAAGTTTTTTTAGACCAGTTCATATGATCTAACCCAGCATAAGGGGATGTTTTGATACAATTTTATGTAATAAGGCTTTAATTCTATGCAAAGAAGGCTTTATGACATTAAGGAGCAAGACAGTTAACCTCGAATGGTTTATTCATGTCAGCACAGTCCAAAGATGTAATTAGTTGTAATGTCCTTACACTCAGAGTCAGGGGTTTAGAGAGGGAAGAGACACCAATGGCATTGCCCAGCTCCTGCTACCAGGGGGCTGGGCTACCTAATTTTGTGTCTGAGAGTCCTAACAGACGATGGCCTTCCTTTCAAAAGGTGTCAGTACATCACCAGGGCAACTTACAAGGAGTCTTTTCATGCCTGAGAAACAGTGAACCTACAGAGGTAAGTCTAAACCAATGCTGAGCTTGGTGCTTAGACGTTAGCCCTGCCGCATTTTAGACACTTGTTAGCAGGCACTTGTTAGAGGTAGTAGATATTTGGCAGTTTTAGTCTGATCAATTGCATGACTCATTAAGTTTTTGACTGTCAGAAGAAAACAATCAGAATTGTCTGGAAAGGGATTTCCCTGGTCAGGGAATGTTTCTCGTGACTTTCCCGGTCTTCAGAACTCTGCAATTAACTGATTGAGTTTTATTGATATCAATTCTCTTGTTTTAGGAGGTGGCAAGGCTAGAAAATATGGTAATTAGCTAACACAGTAAAAAACCACACCCACTTCCCTCATTACCAGTGCTAGCAACTGAGCTAACACCGAACACCGATACTGGAAGCACTCACAAAGTACACTTGCCTGAGGGAGTACCTTCCAAACCTTGCAAATGAGGGTAAGTCGAGTATTTTGCTCATTTTAAGTATCTGCAATTGTAAGCAGTAGTGATAATACCGGGAAAGAATGCAGTTTAGTAAAGAGATGACTCTAGACATGATAACACTCTGAGATAACATTCTAAGAGAAGCGAACTGGGGGGAGGAGGTCCTTTATCTGTTACATCACAGCAATCTGGCTTTTGAAATGTTCTGTAGGTAGCTGTATTTGCAAACTGTAACTTGTGATGACTCCAGTGACAAAGGGAGGGAGAATCACCCCGGTGTGTGGGGGGGAGGGGGGGAAATCACTCCATAGTTTGTGTTTCCACTACGTGTAGTCATCATCTGGCATTTGGCTTGGGTGTAATAACTTGGTGTCTCTTTGTTCCCCCATACAGGATGCAGGCTCTAATCAGTTTTGTCAGAACGTTTGCTCAGTTAATCTCCTAGCAATGTGTGATGAATAATCTGCCTATTGACTGTCTCAGCAGTTGGTGGGTTCTCCACCCTCACCCCATGGTGAGACGCATCTAGTTTCTGCTGGCTGCTCATTTTCCTTTAAAAGAGGAGCACTGTCTCTCCTCCCAACCCCCAGAAGGCACATCCCACCCATCCCACCCCTTTAAGCCTCACACCCCTCTTCTCCCCTTCCCCTGTGGAATCTGGAAAATGCTGCCCACCCACTCTGGGTTTTGTCCTTGGATAACTACCTTCCTGCCAGTCACCTTGAGCTCTCATACCACAGAGTGTTCCCTCTCTGCTGAGCTTCGGATCTTTATTTTCATACCAAGAAAAACAGATTTAGGGTGAACAGGAAAGTTTTGGCAACAACTGTCATCACATTATCAACACAGTGTTAGTGATGAATAGTTCTGGAGGAAAGAAAATACCGTAGGAAAGCTCTACTTCACTGGGACAAAAATACAAGGGTGGATCTGAGAGCTTCCTTCATCATTGACTCGGAAGAAGAAAAATAAGAAAAAACTCTAATCAAAATATCAAATCTCAATTGCCTGCAACTGTGAATTGACTTGACAGGAAAAATCCAGGCCTCTATTCTGCATGAGACTGCACACAACTGTGGGGTCTGCCTGTGCCAGCCCTTTGCAGAGCAGAGAACTGTAGGGAAGTTTTTTGCAAGCATCCCTGATTTTAACATGGTTGGTAAAAAAAAGCCTGACAGAACATCTATGTAAGGGTAAAGGGTTTCAGCTCCTGTGTCAGGGCAATATTTCTGTAAGTTCCTAAATTACACCAGAAATAAAACCCATTATACAAAAAGCAGTGTCGATTTTTGGGGACAGCAATACACTTTTGGTTATAAAGGCTGACAGACATACATTGTGCATTGGGAAGAATACAGAAAACGTTACATAAAACATGGATTTGAGGAAATATAAATTAAAAGCTTCATGACTGCCACCTGTGAGGTCTTTTCAGACCTATCTGAAATGCACAACTGTACTGCCTTGAATAAGCAGAGATGTACTGCAGTGTAATATTGCACTTGTTACAGAACTTACTTCATGGACAGGTAAATCTGCCTTAGATCAAGCTCCAACTCTGACAGCCAGATTTCACCAGAGTGACATACATGAAGGCAGTATTCTTATAATTGTTACACAGTTTAGATTCAGTATCTCTCCTTTTAAGGGTGTTCTATTTTTCAAATTGATCATTCCCACCTAAATAAAAAGTGGTTACAGCTCCTCTTTGTATGCTTCTGGTTTATTGTCGGCATTGTCCCACAATGACACTGATAGATATAGATATAGATATATAGATATAGATGTTTTTGTCTCAGATGAGTGGTACCAAAAGCCACCTGCTTTCTGTGTGTTCCTGAACCCCACTAGCTCCTGCAGGCAACCTAAACTAAGTCAGATTTTGTATTGTCCATATTTCACACCCATCCTTGCTGTTGGGTGGTCCTGCCACTCCAGCTTTGGTGATGGGTCTCAGAGCCATCTTGGCTGCACAACCAGGAGGGCTCACGAGATAGCTGGAGCCAGGCACAGCATGTCAGGTCCCAGCACACAGGAGTTAGTGTATCCCCAAACGCGTCCTTTCACATTTACATGCAGGTCTTACCCAATGCTTTCCCCAAAGGCATAGCAACTGAATCATTTCAGAGCTCATAGGAAGCAAACAGATGGTCAGCAAGAATATGATACGTGATTATATCTGTGCATAAAAGTATGCATATTTGAAAGCGTGTACAAGCCTCCTTGGAGTGAGTATATAGAGTTTCACTGCTTTTTCTAGGGTTCTGGGAAGTTGTTTTCAGCTTGAACTTAGTGTCAAATAAATCTGGTTTATAGGTCACTTGTGATAGTTTGCAACCAAGTTGCATAGCACTGTGAAGCAGATACCATCGCATATTATATCATCAAGAGTTCCTTATGCAAAAATAAGGAAAACATTTTAGATCTCTTGCTTTTGTGTTTTGAAGCTTCTCTTGCAACTGAGAAACTTGCTAAAATAAATTAAATAAATGAAATGCTGCGTAAAGCACCTGACACAAGTGAATTATGTTAATAGAATGGGTGTGTGTAGTTCACCATAGATGTATATCTCATGGTCCCTGTTCACACCTCAGCATCTCATTCACACATTTTTGAGAGAAGGATCAATCAAAAGCGAGGTGCTAAACAGCATGCCTTTAGTTAACTAGATTTCAGAAGTTTCTAGGAGTTTCCATGTGTCCAAGAAACAGGGGATATGCACATTGTATGGATTTTCCATTTAAACGTGAAAAAGATCCTGCCCTCCAATTTTTTGTTCTCTTTCCTCAGCCCTCACATGTATTTTCCAAATATCTCTTTCCCACTGCCTCCTTTCAATGAACACCATGCATTCACCAAGCTTCTTACCCACCGGGTGACTTGCCATTTCATCTGCTCCTCCACAACCAGCTCACAGCCTCCTCAGAGATGTTTTGAAGAGCTCTGTACCATCTACTTGATGAATTTTCATGTCAGAAAGTATCACCTTGCTACCCAAACATGAACAGAAATGTTTTGGCCTGGGAAAATGATGCAAGAGGATGGGGATAAAGAAGAAGCAGCAAGCTGCTGTTTTCAGCAGAACACCTGTGACAGTCTATCAGCCCCCTGTCTCCAGAAGTGTCCTGTCTTCACAATCTAAGTCTTTCCCCTGCATTGCAGACCAGGTATCACACTCAGGCTCACAGGCCCCTCTCAGAGCTCCTCCCACCAGGCTGGGCCTGGCAAATAGATGCAGAAAAAGGGAAATTCTTGGGGGCTGCAAAAGCTAGGCCTAAGGCCCTACTTTTTTGCCTCAACTTCCTAATGCCTAAATCTGACCTTCCCTACCTCTTCACACTATAGCTTGTTCACCAAAGCCTGGTGAAACGAACCAGAGCTTTTGCTGAAGTCTTTATGTGCGTAGTGAGGACTCATTTTCAGGGACATGTGACAATCTTTTCCAAACAGATCATAATTTAACATTTTAGGATCTGTCACCTGAATTTGAAAAGCAAAGGTTCAGTACTTTTCTGACCAAACTGCCATGAGTCCAACTCTCCCACTGGATTCTGCATCAGAGACCTCAGTGGCTGTTCTGCAGTTAAGATGTTATCCCCCTGCACTGGTGAGGCCACACCCTGAATACTGTATCCAGCTCTGGACCACTCATTTCAAGGACATTGAGGTGCTGGAGCGAGTCCTGAGAAGGGCAACAGAGCTGGTGAAGGGTCTGGAGCACAAGTCCTACGAGGAGTGGCTGAAGGAGCTGAGGGGTTTAGCCTGGAGTAGAGGAGGCTCAGGGGAGACCTTATCGCTCTCTACAACTGCCTGAAAGAAGGATGTAGCTGGGTGGGTGTTGGCCTCTTCTCACAGGGAGCTAGCAACAGGATGAAAGGACACAGCCTTAGGCTGCACCATTAAGAGGAATTTCTTCACAAAAAGGGTGATTAAATACGAGAATGGGCTGCCGAGGGAGGCAGTGGAGTCACTGTTCCTTGAGGTGTTTAAGCCTCAAGGTATTTAAGAAATGACTGGATGTGGCACTGAGTGCCATGGTCTAGTTGACATGGTGGTGTTTGGTCATAGGTTGGACTCAATCATCTAGGATGTCCTTTTCCAACCTAATTGATTCTGTGATTCATATCTTCCACCTCTTTTTGTAAGTCAACAACATCAATGACTAGTCATCGGTTATCCTTATATCTCAAAGTAATACCCTCTTAAAGCAACAATTTCACATGAATCGTTCAATTCTGACTCCAATGTGCCAATCTTAACAACTGACCTAATCCCCCATTCCAAGTAGAAAACTTGCTCCTCCAGCCTTAAAAGATCACTGTTCTATAGCATATAAGCAAATTGTCATCTAGGAAAAAAAATAAAAAGGCATATATGTTCTCTGTATTTTCTGCAGATTCTCATGCAGTGTCTCCGGACTCATCTCCTTCCTTTCCTGTTTTCATTCTACAGGCTTCTCCAGACTTTTTATCTGAGGTAAGTGATTGTCAGTTTATTCAAGGCACTTACCATATTTGCAAGAACTAGCACAGACCTCTCACATATTTGGTCTAGGTGTGATAAGAACATTTGCTCTTTATACATTAGCCTCACTTAAAACCTGTCAAAGACACCAAGTGGTCCTGCAATATATCATCTGTTCTGCAGTGCAAGCGAAGCTGGGTGGTTGGCTTCATCAGCCCTTTAAGACCAGATATCACTATTGCTGTCTCAAAACATCCACAGCCCAGAGAGGCTGGCAAGATGCCTATGTCGTGTGACATGAGCTAACCTGCAGGAAAGCAGCTTTGTACTCTTCCATCAGTGGAAGGTGCCCTGAACACAACAAAGGTGAGTGCTCTAGGTGAGGCTACAGCCCCTCAAACTACACCTGTACTGGTAAAATAAACAGTGCTGGGCAGGCTTTGGCACTGAGCCTCGATCATCTCCGCTGTTAAATTTCTAGAAAGGTTTTGACCCAGGGCCGACTTGCACTCACCCAAGCAATCTGCAGGAAGACTTGTTGGGCTAGCACAGGCCAGGGATTCTCCCCACTAGAGCACCTGGCTACAACCACCTTGATCTCAAGGGTTAAAGTGTTTAATTGTATGGATGAGGGCAATCCAGTGCCAGGTGACTTCAGCAGCAAAGAGATGGACATGTTTGATTTACTAATAGAGATGTAGCCTCACTGTCTAACAACTTCCTGTGAAGCTGAAAGTGGAAGCTTCTGAAGGAGCCCAGCGGGTTCCCATGCCCTGGATTGCCCCTCTGCTAGCTCTGAAAAGCCAGATCCTGAATTCTCTGCTGAAGTCTTCAACAGTATTGAATGAGAAAGGGGATGAGAAGCTATAAAGCAGACACAATTCTGCAGCCTCCAGATAATAATCCCCAGGTCCATATGCAGAAGGAAAAATGTATATGCCTGGGTTTCTTTAATAGATTATGCAGTCTACTCGTTCACATTTATCACATGGGCTAATGTAAGATTTACTGTCCGTAATTAATCAACCTTAGGCAAGAATATTTAGCACTTCTACTCAATTTTTCATTTTCAAAGTGCTTTTCAAACACTACCTAATTAAACATCAGGACCAATTATTTCCAAGGTACTTTACAGACACTTTTAAAAAATGAAATAAGCACATTTTAGCATGTACATGAGGAATCTTTTTAAGTCAAAACAGCTCTATTTGCAACCTGCTGAAGGAATGAAAGCAGTAATAGGGCCGATATTTTCAAACAGACCACGGCAGCAGCCAGTTAGGTCTGCTCCTATGCACACAAAAGCCTGTAATCCAGCCTCCTTCTTAAAACTTCTATCTCACACTTTCATTTTGCCTGTGAGAGGACGCTTTATTATTAAAGAACTGCAGAACCGGGATGAGAAAGAATTCCTTCTTTGCAAGGGACATATGCCACCACTGGGCTGGGGCTCTGATTCATATGCTCAGCAGTAACTCATGAGGTCACACCTGTAAGTCTCACCTCATTTCTTTCACAGGGGTAGCAGAACAAGCTGTGTGTTCACACAGCAGTAGTGTCTTCACCAGCAAGGTCAAGCCAAGGCACGCTATTTACTCACTGAAAACTTCCAATATCCTTCCATCATGACCAGAAATACAGGCAGCATTGGCATTTTTTGACCACTTCTAAGGAGAAAGCTGGGTGTGGTGGGACATGCCTGTCATCCCAGCTTCTCCAGAGGTGGGTGGGTGCCCACGAGCCTGGGGCTTCAGTGTGCTCAGCCAGTTTTCCGCATCACGTTTGGCATCAGTCTGATGATCCCTGAGCTCAGGTCAGCGGGTTGCCTAAGGAAGGGAGAACCCACCTGGATCAGAAACAGAGCATTTCAGTTTCTGGCAGCACAGTCCAGTTTACCCAGGGGCACGTACTGAGACTGTGGTGATTTAAATCCATAGGCCAGTTGATGGTAGATTTTGACTGAGGGTGGACACACAGCCCCTCCTGTGCTCTCTGCTACAGAGACAATGCAGAGGTAAGGCACAGACTGCAGTCAGCCAGGGTTGTCAGGGCTTAACAGCAAGTTCTTATTCGTGCCAGAATCCTTCTCACCACAACAGTGAAGAAAGGATTAACACTGCATAAATAGGCAAACAAGGGCAGAAAGTGTGACATTTCCCTGACATGATAAATAAAACCAAGAAGCAAAATATTCTTCATTAAACATTAAGAGATTATGGCTCTGCCGACATGGCCTGATGCAGTTCTGGTCAGATACCTAAGGGAGCACTATACAAGCCAGCCCCCTTCCTGGAAGCAGCCTAGCCAGGCAAACATGGCATTCTGCACCAGGTCATTAAGCCCTGCTGCAAAGTCAGCTATATTGACTCAGCACATCACACTAACGTTGCTTCACTTCTTCTGGGGCCTGGGCAGGCTCACGCAGCACGGGTAGCTCAGTGCAGCACTTAGATGAGCTCTCCAGGTACACATCAAGGCAGGGGACAGCAAACTTTCAAGGATGGTGTGTACCAGATGGTATTTTTCTTTCCCAGATTAGAGGTTAAACATGCTGGTAAGAACGCTGTGGGATCCATGAGAGACTGTCTCTTACAGAAACAATATGCTACCATTTTCTATCATCATTAAATTGCATCTGTACAAGGCAGAAGCTCCTGCTGCTCTCAGAATGAGCCAGAAGGTGGGAGCCACCAATGTCTCTCTCCAGATGGCACAGCCCCAAAACCAGCTCTGTGCTAGCCCTACTGGTGTTTTTAGAAATTGACCTCCATGATGCTACTGGTTTCAGTGCCCCAGACTGTGAATAGGCTGGAAGAGTCACAGGGATGCGACAAAAAAGTTCTGCAAAACTGAAATTTATGGCTAAGGCTTTTCTGCCTTATCCTTGAGTGCTATGCTTGGGCACAGCTGCCTTACAAACAAATTACAGAATTATATTCTGGCTTAGATGTAAGCAAACCTACCTTCAGTTCACAATGGAATAAGCCAAGTATCTTTCATAAGAGTGCTACAAATTGGGCTTTGGGTTAGGTTGTTGACCTACATGCCTCAGCTCCCCGGCTGTGAAACAGGAACAGTCTTTCCGGCAGGGACATTGCTGAAAGAATTTCATTCCTGCTTATAAAACGCTACTGTAGTGAAGTGATAATAAGAGATTTAGTGTTAGTTTTACAAAACTATTTAAAATATCCAGAGTAGTGAAAATGGTCCCAGCCTTCCTTTTGCTTGTACCAGTGTAAATGGAAGCAATTGTATTGAACACAGCTCACTGTATATGAAACTTAATTGAAATCAGTCCTTACATCTTTCTATGCAATTAAAATGGATAACGGGAATTTTTCTGATCCCACTCGCAGCTAAGTTACATCAGCTTTTTATCTGAGGACTCGTTTGCGAAACTTTATTTTGTTTTAAAATTTAGCTGCTTTCAAGGCTTACACAAAGGCCTCGGATGTTTTAATTTATTTATTTCAGTATTCTCCCTCGGGAAGAGCAACTTGGAGGATGCACAAGCCTGAGTTTGAAAATAATGCCATAAAATAATTTCTGAAACTGTATGAGAAGCCAAAGCAGCAGATCTTTTAGTCATAATTATGCAGAAACTAGGGAAAAATGAATTGCATCTACCTGTGTGCAGGGAAGGTTTCTGATTTAAGTTACGCCATATATCCCCAAATGCATTTTTACCTTCCTTACTAACCTAACTGTTCCAGGAACGCTGCATGGTGTAGACACAGCTAAAGGCTACGCTTCACTGATCACAGCTGATTCTGTTATGAAGCCTTTCCCTCTCAGGTGGGAGCTGCTCAGTTCAGCACCACTTGGAAGGGTCATGATGACTGACAGAGTCTGCTCCCAGTCCACTGCAAACATCAAGTGTCAAGGGTTGCCACCAGACTACATCCGGCTTAAGTGATGACTGAATCCCAGCTTTGAAAGCAATATTATTTCAGACAGAAATGGG
>VZTA01014038.1:0-23457 GCA_013398855.1 Mohoua ochrocephala | reverse complement strand
AAAAAAAAACAAAACACCAAAAACCAGAAAGGACAAGCGATTCTAACTTTTCCATTCCTAATACCTTCTTTTCCAAGAATCATATTTTGGCAAAATAATTTTCCTGGATTTGTTTATAAACGAGCCTGAGGAACAGAAGGGGCTCCTTTCATGCCACTGTGTGAAAGCTGGATGAAGAGGGCCTGGGCAAGAATGCTGTAGTATCAGCCCAGTAGCTATGCCCCTGATCACTCCAGAAATCTGTTTTCCCACAAGTAAACCTGTCAGCATCCCTCTATCTATGGGTCTACATCAAAAAACATACAATAGTACAGGGAGACCTCAGGCTGGATCCATATGGCAGCTGTTATGTCCTCATTTCAAGTGGTCAGAAAGGTCAAACTTCCTTTTTCTTCCGATTTGATGAGTTAGATGATACCTGAGGCACAAAACAAGACTGAACTGATAATTTTTTCTACATTGACTTCCAGTGCAGCATAGGTTTTACGGGCAATATTGTTGCAGGTGAGCCAGCGAGACATAAACACTTTGTACAGTGTGACTTTTGAAACAAGCTTCAGATCTAACACTGTGTAATCCTGATCCTAGCCCTGACGCCTCCCACTCACAGTGTGACCAAAAGAGACTACAACAAGCAGATGTGAATGCAAAGGGAAAACTGGTAACTGTGATGGTACCATTCCGGATTAGATGCCTGATGAAACGCTGAAGGCAGTGGGCTAAACAATGCCATACATTGCTAAGTAACCCCCCAGGCTTATCCATGAACCATAGCACAAGTTTTTATTTCTGGTAATTTACAGGATATGATAATATAGATGGCCACTAGTTAAAGACACAAGTGAAAAATACAATCCCTACATCAAGGAGACTAGGATACTTTTCATCTGCCACAAGTCATGGACTAGTCAGTATTTGCTTTGGAGCTATTTAATGGTTGTCCATTTTTGCATGTCACATTTTGTTACTCTGCACCTAAAGAATCAACGATACTCTGATTAAGAAAGATAGTTATTATGAGATCCAAAGGAACCTGGGTATTTTAATTATTTTTATTTTATGACTCTCTGTTTATTTCTTTTCCAAATGCCAAGACAAAATCTCAGCAAAATTATAAATACTAAACCACTAACACTTACAGAAATGTAGCCAACTTCCCAAATTCACAGAAGTTTCTTAGTCTACGGTTTCTTAGTCCTGTAGGCCAATTTTTGGGAAGGGGTGGTGGGAAGGGGGAGACAGACGGAAAAAAAAGGGGAGGTGGAAAGAAGAAAGGGAAAGGAAAGAACAAGGAGAGATACATAAACTTAACAACCAAAACCCTCGAGTAGAGGCTGCTGCAGTAGTGTGGCATGGAAAGACTAATAGGGACAGCTGAACCAACGCATGAGATTGTTCCGAAATTAAAAACAATGTGTATTTTGTTTAACACATTCTATGTTATTTAAAGAAAAGTAAGAAGAAGAATTCCAGCTGGGATGGAACCTACAGAGCCCCTTGAGCAATTTGAATAATTATAGACTTGGATAAATTGCAGTTAAACCATTTGTTTCAAATGTGCTACAACCAATAACTAAACCAGCAACAGCTTTTCAGTGTAAGAGATCTGTTGCTGGCTTCAGGATAAAGTACAGTGAGCTGCAGATAGTTACTGGCCAGCCATACTCTATGTAATGAAAACAACTTTTCCTCCATAAAGGCTGTGATTTCCGAACTTCAGATACCAGCAAAAATAGCTGTGTGCATTTGCTTGCCATATGTACTCAGAAAACAGTAAAGGTATTTTTCTGGAATAACAAAGGAGGATTTGGGGTTTCTCTGTTACATTCTATAATTTCCAGAATAAGAGTTTCTCAGTAAGAAACTAATCCTCATTCTTAAGAGACCATAAAAACGGAGGCAGAAAGAAATTTTATTTTCATGTTAATAATGGCCAGAGCACGCTTCACATTCTTGTGTGAAAATTTCTCCCACCCTGTTCTTACTGAATTTGCACCAGTTGGTGATGGCAGGTACCAGCTACCATGCCAATGTTAGAGCCTTGCCCTATTTCACAGACGTGAGTGGTGATACGAGGCACAGATTCGTGTTGAGAGTACCATGGGAATTACTGTGAAACTTGTTTTACCATTCTTATATGGACATAAGTCCTGTATAAACCCATTATTTTGCTCTGAGCTCAGTGCCATGAGACTTCTCTGTCCAGTTGGGTCCTACAGGACTTGATGCAGCTCAGTTTTACCTCAGGGTCTGCCAAATATGCCCCTTAAGGAAGGATGGGGAAGAAGACATGAGGTTTTGATGCACTTGAGGACAGGAAAGAGGCTTGCATTTGCCAAATGTGCTAAGAACACCAAAATGCTTAAATCAATTGAGTTTAAGGAGCCTGGGGCAAAACAGTGGTCCTTCAGTCGAGCTTGTACACCATGAAATGGCTCCATGTGGTACAAACACAGGCATGTTGTAGAAATCACATTGCCACGGTTGCACGATGAGCCACAAGTGCTCTTCCAACAGTAGTCCCACCTACCCTTGCCACTCACACGGACAGCCATTTATTTTCTTTCTGCGACTCCTCTGCATACGCAAACTTAAACATGCACACAGCTAAAGCACCTCACCAGCACATTCAGCCCTTTCTCCCTGCACATGGAGTTGATTCAGTATTTGCCTTTGGCTGCCAGGATCATCACTGAAGTTTGGCTGCCCTCCCTGAAGTCCTGCTGCTTTGGACGCCTCCACTGTAGTGTTTAAGACAGTTGGGGCAAGGGAACAGATGCTTCTGCAAGGTCCTTTTATCTAGTGAAATGGAAGTGCTGCACTAGGAAATAGGTACCTGTGAGAGCACACTGAAATGGGCATGAAGGTAAATGCAATTATTTTGCATTTCATGGTGAAATTTCTTCTTCTTTGAAAAGAAAAAAAAAAAAAAAGATTGGTTAAAAACTCAAAAGGAAGTAATAAAATTTAGAAACTGGGAAGCATGATGGCGGATTTAGTCCAACAGAAGTAGAGCGTGCCAGTGCAGGAAAAATTTAAACTCTATGCATAGGTTGATGGCTTCTACTGTCACCTCAAACTGGGTATTTTTTTTAACCAACTCAGTGACGAAGTCTGCTGTGTTTTCAGCAGTGATCAGAACAGAAAAATCAACTGCTTGGACTTCTTGACTGTAAAAGGTGCGTGCTGGAGAAGTCTTGTGAGACTACAGAAAAGCAGTATGGCCCCAGTTCTGGGGCTAGGGAGAAGGAGTCTGACCATCATCCTGACATTCCTGAGCATTCCTGTTAGGTGCACCAGACAGGATGAAGCAGAATAATACTGACAAAAATCATGTACCATAGAGCCCTCAGAAACCTCTTTGGGGAGGGAGAAAAAAGGAACAGCTGAGACACCACCGATTATGAACTCAACCTTAGGCATCAAACCAATGCACATTTCTCAGCAAGAAATAGACAGTAGAGGCAGAAAAGAAAATAGAAATTAAAGTCAGTGAAATAAGAAAAAGATGGACCACTACCACATTCCTGTGTAAGTGAAATTGTGTTCTCTAAAAGAGGTATCATCATAGTGATGAATGAGATATTAAGACAGAGATTTGATAGTTTTCCAATGTTTTGTCAAATACACTTTTGATTATTGACCTACTTTTACTTTTGTGAGCCTATTCTTCTATATCATTATAGATAATTTCTTCTCATACCCAGTCAGTATTGTCTACTGCTTACTTTCATCCTGATCTTCCCAGGGATAAGTCTCTAAAAACCCCTAAATAATGTGTCTGTCCTTGCCATTCACAGTCTTAGTGTTTATTCATCATGATTTGATATTTAATTGGACAAGCTAGATAAATTTGATTCTTTTCATCCTTTGTCATAAGCCACTTCTTCTTGTCTCTTCATGATGTTCCACCTTTGATTTAGCTGCTTTTTCACTGACATTATGAGGTTTCCAGAAAACAATCCACGAGTCTATGTATGGCCTTATCCATGCCAAAAGTGTTACAGGATATCTGAATAAAGCCTAACACCGCCAAAGAACACTGCTTTTCAACAGGGGGCTATTTCTCCTCCAAAAGTCAAAATTTCAACTATTTCACATGTTTCCATAGCATAAAAAATATTTCAATCAAATCTAAGAATTTATGAGACTTTTGAGCTTCACTGATGGCCCTGACTTGTTTCCCAAGTGTTGGATTTGATACCTGCTATCCTGATACCACCTGCCATCCTGCAGGTGGCTGCCATATAAGGACAGCTTAGTAATTAGGGGTAAATCTTCACAAAATCATCACCGTCTTGCTAGAAACTGAGCCACTTCCTCACTGAGCACACTGAGTTTTTTGGGCAGAGCAGTAAGCAGGACTTTCTAATTTTCAATAAATGGAAGGAGACTGGGGCAGAATCTCCTGCTTCCTCTGTAGACAGTTCTGACTCTTTTTTGAAAATCTTTCTCTGCATCATCTACCTAGAAATAATTCTCTAACACCTGCTTGGCTTTAAATATGTGAATAGAGTAGTGACTTTGATGGGAAAACCCAGATGCTTATATTTGAGTACGCTCTAAAGTGGTTTGCAAAATTAAAGCCTAAGGACAAAGGAAACAGTTTAGAAAGTGCATCAGCAATAGAAAGTCATTGACTATAACCTGAAATGAACTCAAAACTTTTTAGCTTGGCTATTTATTTACTTTAATATTCACACATAACTGTAATTCCTGCAGTGAGAATTACTGCAATGATGTGATATGCAAGAACAGTCTCATGATATTTTCTGCACATATAAAAGTGGAAATCTCACAAGGGAATTTGATCTTGAAAGATTTTTTACTCTGATTTCTAAAAGAAAATGCATTGTTGTGCTTTTGGATTAGCTACAAAAGATTTTGATACCTCCTTCTGAGGTTCACCAACCAGTGCTAATGCAATGATCACAGTTTCATTTTAAACCATTTACTAAAAAAGAAAAAGAAGACTTTCCTTGGGGGGAGGGGGACCAAATCCACTCATTCACCAGGATCCGTTCGTTTGCATCAAAAAACCCAAATATTGTTCATGTTGCCCTAATTTCTCCGTCACCACTGCCATTTCCCTACCACTCCCCATCAATTTCACACTGAGGATGTGTTATGAGACTGAGTGGGGACATGCAAATCATGCACACATCCCTGGAAAAATGCTTGGCAAATCTGGCTTTTCAGTTTTGCATTCACTTGCCAAAAAATATTCCCTCATCCCCCAAGCCCTCCCTCTGCCATGTCTAATTTAATTTCAAAAGTCAGAAGCTTAACAGGGACATAAGCTTCCTAAACATGCTGTCATCTAACAAGGAATGTGAATTCAAAGCTTATAATTACGATTTTCTTTAGGTGCAGAAAAGACAGTGCAATCTTTTAGATATTCTTGTCCACAAGTGCTAATACAATGACAGTGTTCACATGGCTGGTGGAGACTTTATCCCCCCTCCCTGCTCTGAAAAAAAAATCAAAACACCAGCTATAAGAGTTTTTTTGTCAATCCTGCCTTGCCAACAAGACATGAGGCTTTTGTTGCTGATGCCAGAGGTTCTGAGTTGTATAAATATTCCACATTTCGTCGTAACAAGAAGCTGAATGACTCTGTAGAGAGCTCAGGGCAAATGAGACTTACTGACCTGCTATTTCTATAACTCTGTTATTTTATCTTTTCAAAGGGACCTGCATACACTGAATTTCAGTTTTTAAGTAAAAATAAGTCACTCGTTTTCAAAGACATCCCCTCTGCACCTTCCTTTTCTTCAAGTCCCTAGGACCTTAAGGACACACATTTTATGAGTATGAATACATCTGTGCATGTTTGGAGTGAAAAAGGGAAATCATAGAGATATCATTCATTTTAATCACTAATTTTGAAACAGCTGGTGAGCCTGGACTCTCTTGTTCAAGCACAATCATTTTGTGCCTTTTTTTATCTGCGGTGAGGAGTTCTTGCTTAAAGTGAGACTTAAGTATTTGCCAATAGCCCACAGTAAATACTTTTTTGTCTTTTTGTACTCCTATGATGACTGGCCTTCTTTCCCCTTCAGTAATCACTGTCTAAAAAAAGAAAACCTCCAGGCGCACTTCACTTTTGTCCCTTCCCCCTGGCAGAATGCCCAGCCTCAGTATGATGCTTTTAAACCCTTCCCCCCACAGACACAAGGTTTCCACCACATTATTATCCTGTACAGCAGAGGGGGGGAGGCACGGCTGTGGGATATGATACCATTCAGGCAGAGATACACGGAGATAGAGCTCTTTAGAGCGCCGAACGTTTTGCATTCTGTATGTGCGCACGTATCCTCACACACACACACACACAGACAGAGACACACAAGAGAAACCTTTCGGTGTAATGTATTTCATAGTTGTCTTGGTTAAGAGGACTCTGCCACAAGGAAAACACGATGAATATACAATGAGCTCAGATTGCCAGGCAGCCTGAAGTGCATGTGTATGTGTCATGTGCACATGCAAGTGTGCTGGTTTAATGAAAATTCAGCAGTAGTTTCACCAGGCTGAGAATAACAGCCAAAAAAAGAAACAATAAAGAGCCTTTCTATTGTTGTGCAGTGGGCAAGTTCTCAGATAATCACTGTAGATGTGATGCAACACTCTTCACACAAGGAAGCTCCTGGGAATTGTGATAGTGCAGGACAATTCAGGATCCTATCCTGGATAAACAGTGCTATCACCATCTTAAACAGCACTGCAGACAGGTGACCAGCAGATGAAGGCTGCATTATTCAAGGCATTTGAAAGGAAAAATTAAACTCGGATTTACTGCAAAGAATCCTTTCATCGCTGTAGCTTTATCAGTCATCCAGAGAATCAATATGTTTTTCTGTATCACTTTTACTGCTGCAGTAAGGCAAAGATCTTTTGTGATAAACTCTAGTTTATTTTTTCATTCTTGTTCCCAAGCGAGCAGTCCACCCAGGTCATTCAAAGCTAAGTGTCTTGCTTGCTTCCTTGCAGTTCTAGTTTTCTGGGTATTAGCTCAAAGAAATTGCCCAGAAAAGCTAAAAAAGACTGTTCTCCTTGAGCTGATGGTAATACCATAAAACAATTGAGTCTGATCTCTTTATTTTAACTTGCTCATAGCACAGTTTCAATAGAGAAGAAAATAAATATAGAGGCAAGTGTATCTAACTAGAATTAAGATAACCTGTGAAATGTCACTAGATGAGAAGATACCGTGCTACTGTTTATCCAGGGAAATGCTGCAGCTGTGGTCAATGACACCAAATGTCAGCTTAAGCTGTCCCTCCTCCCTGCTCCCAGCTGCTTGTTCCTGTTTCCATTACCACAACCATTTGCAGGGTTGCACCAAATCAGGAAACTGATTCAATTTTAAAAAAACAAAAAAAAAAAAAAAAAAAAAAAAAAAAAAACCCCCACCANAAAAAAACAAAAAAAAACCCCCACCAAAATACACAAACCAGAAACCAAAAAATGAAACAATAGAGAACAGGGAGAAAAAATGACAAAATCAACTGCTGAGGTCAGAACTGCCACTACTTATGTTTTATCATCAAATCATGGTCTTAGGCTACATTTTCAGATTTTTTGATGCTGTGTAAGATACTGTCATGCTACACAATGTGCTTCCTTCCATAAACATCTACAACCCCTCCATTTGTGCCACCTTATTTGTTTTGTACCACAAGCTGCATCCAATAAAGGATCATCACTGAAAGGTTGTTTTGTTTTGTTTTGTTTTCCATGAAAGAAGACAAAGGGGTTTTTTTAAAGTAGATGATTTGGGAGGCCTGGCTGAGTGCAGCTACACCACTGCAAGGAGTATCTGCTAACAGCAGCGAAGGAAAGCAAAAGCAAGCAGGACGCTGGGGACAGGGTGGGAGGAAGAGCTGCCACCAGTGGAACCTTCTTGAGAAGCTTTAGGCCCAACGTGGTTTTGCACACACAAATTCAGCTGCAGGCACTGTACTCCCCCTGAAGTTCAACACTACCATTTGACTGCTCAGGCAAGATAAGCCCTTACAAAGACCCTTCACACAGGAAAATCTACTGCTGAATTCAATTCCCATCTATATTAAGACAAGATCAATAGCAAAACTAAGGCTTGAACTTCAGCAGAGCTGGGATACTGCTTGATAAAGGATAAGGATGGTGCTTCCCAAACCACCCACTACAGCCTTGGGCTGAGCCAATTCACAAACCAAGTGAAAAACCTGACCACACCTTTTGCATTTGGAGCCACCTGTATTCAGATGATTGGCTTGTGTGAAGTGAGGATAGAAAGCTAAATGTTGACACTGCACTCAGTCAATCAAATCTTGCTGCTAAATAAGAAGGATGCCTTGGGCAAGACCTAGTCGACCCAGATTTCAGGACTGTGTAAATACTCTAATCCTGTTTATCTGCTACCTCTCCCAGGGAAAAGCAAATCCTCAGTGGATTCTCAAAGCCCTCTCCTGTATGTTAGTTATGTTCGGCCACTGAAGGAATAGACACAGAGTCAATTCTGTGCTGGTTATCAACAGCTTGAGTTCCAAATATCAAGCCCTCGCAACAAGCTGCTCGCAAAAGGGTTATGAGAGGAGACTGTGGTAGGTAATTTTAATAACGAATGCATTCGGAGGACCAAAATAACTAAACAAGAGAGTCTGCTCTCACACATCCTGGGCACAAAGGAAATAACCAAGTTCCCTCTGTCAGTAACCAAAGACCATCTCAAAAAGCATTTAACATTAGTTGGGGAAATCCCATTCTCTCTAAAGCAGATGTAAAACAAAAATTACAATTGCAGGGACTCAGATGTCCACAAGCAGCATCCATGACCCTCACCGTAAAGCTAGGGTTATTTATTTATTTATTTATTTATTTAAACATGTCATTGTAATTACTAGTGCCATTGCAGATCCTAAGAAACTGTGTGGAGCAGCATTCACTTCAGAGAGAAAGGAAAGGCTGTGAAAATAAGACTAGCAACAAAAAGACCTGTATATTATTAAAAAGCAAAAGGCTGAGTCCTTTTGTAAGAAAATTGCATTTAGAATGTGAAATAAAGGTTGTCTCTCATCTGCAGTAAAATGTCTCTCCTGTAGCCTGGGTGTCATGGAGTATCCACTCCCTTCCAGTGGGAAGGAGGGCGGGCTTAGTGCCCTTCAGGCAAGGAAGGAAAGGAGATAGGAGGCCCAAAAATCCAGGCTAGCTCCTTTCAGTACAAAATCCGGAGCATTGTCCCTTTCCCTCTCTTCCATAACAGACAGTGCTTGTAGCTACTCCAGTAAAATGCAGATGTCAAATATCCTTTTTTTTCTCCCCCCTTTTCCCTTTCAGGGCTCTCAGAAGGTCCAGCAAAGCAGTGTAACACTACCCTGGTTTAGATTGTGCAAAGTATGTTTACCAAGGCTGAAAGGAATTTAGTACATACTCCCTCCCCCAGGATCTGCAGGACTTGAGAAGGACTGAATCAGGCAGGGAAAGAACTGGAGAGTTAAGAAAAAGAACTACAAAGCAGGCAATTTTGTTTAACACACATCCTTTTATTTTATTCTTTAATGCCTGGACAAAAGCACATAAGACAAATCAAAAGCACATTTTTTATTTAAATTAGTTCCCTGGACAGATTGCCATTGCTGTTTTAAAAATACTTGATTTTCATAAAATTCTACACCAACACACAATAAGGCGCAGGCAGAGAATAGATTTCCTTTTAACTGGTAGTATGGGGAGGAGTGCTTGGGTTTTAGTTTTTGTTTTGGTTTGGTTTTTTTTAACCCAAACAATTTAAGCTACTTGATGAATGCCACAGACACAAAGAGCAGTATCAGTGCAACTGAAAGGTGCCACAAAGTTCCTCAGGGGTGCCAAGAAATAACCAGGGGCAAGAGATAGGCAATGTGATTCACAGTCTCCATAGACCAGATGAATCTCCCCTCAGAAGTGCTTGTCTCCATCAATTATAGATAGAGCTGGGCCAATCAGCCAAGCTTAGACACCTGACTCATTCTGTCTGGCATCTGGAAGCAGTAGTGGAGGGTAAGTGATAGTTTTACGGGGCATTTCAAAATGTTACACATCCAAGGAGCACAGCAGTTCAGATACAGGCATTCCACGTGGTGCGAGGACTGGATCTCATGAGGCATCTCCTTCTCTTCAGAGTAGTCAGGGAACTGTGCATCTAGAAAATGTTCTGCATCTTTGCAAAATCAAATCCAAACCCAACTCAATTATTTGGGGGGAAAATATTTGAATTTACAGCCACATCAGAATTGTTCTTGCTTAATACATACTTCACAAATGCAAACAAACTTTTCTGCATGATGGTTAATTCCTGATAGACTGGAATACTGTGTTCTGTGTTGTGTAAATTTGACGACACGTTTGAGCACAATTGTGACTGATTCATCGGATGAGATACTTCTGCTGCAGCTGAAAAAGAATTTGTTATATAGACAGGCACTATCACTTTGTGTTTGACTGTACTGGTGGCAGGGTGCTAAGACATGGACTGTGTTTGCCTGCAGGTGGTCATACTGCTTTAACCAGGGGGCCTGCTTGTTAGAATGCAATTCAGACTAAAAGTTCTTCTGTAGAGAGAGATAGACTGTTCCATCTGCCTTATTTTAGATGTCTAAAACTGAGATGAATCACTTCCTTAAAGTGTCTGTATCTCTCCATGGAGTGTACAGAGTGTCTTGGACAACGGTTACATACATAAGCGAGACAGAAAAAAAATCCTTCCTCTACCATTGCTTTTTCCTGTTGTGGCAAACTACTGTGAACACTCCATCTAAATATTTGCATTTATGCAATAACTACAAATTGATGTAACTCATATTACAAATCCCCCACAGTTCCCCCAAATGAATCATCATCATCATCACCACAAGATTAACTTTTGCACCCAAGTCCAGTGGTAATTTGTGCTTCAGCCAAGCAAGACCTTTATCATATTCTCACCAGATTTCTTTCTGCAGGTGTACATTTACCTGCCGCAGTTGATGAGCATCATATATTTAACTATGGAGGAATAACTAATGCATGAAAAGCCTTTTTGTGAATAGTCATGCCACATTCTCAACAGATTTACATAAAGTCACATTCACCCTGTCCTTCTTTCTTCAGTTTCAATGTAACCTGCATGAAATACTCATGGGAAGCAGAATTGGAGGTTATACATTGAAATTCCTTCAGATCTTAATTTTGCTGCCTGCTGCAGTTATAGGAATAGCATTGTTGTGAGTTATCACCACCCAACCTAGAAAAGAGAAACAATACCGTATATATGAGGAAGCACAGCTGACAGACCCAGATGAAACACAACACAATTCACAGACCTTAAAATAGTATTATATATTATTAAAGTATTATTATACTAAAATATAGTTTGAGTTGTTTCAGGCCAGCAGGCCCACAAATTACAAAAAGTACTTAGCGCAGCAGAACAATAATGTTAGTCGGGGTCCTAAGATTGTCTCACCATCTACAAAATACAAACAACAGTGATATCCAGAAGGATGCAAAATATTGCTCTCAGGTATTTTATTAATGAAAACCAAAGCATATTATCCACACAAATTATTTTCTCAGTGTTATTTATAGAGTAACACTTTGAGGACTTCCAAAGCTCCCTCATTTTTTGAAAATAAAAGTAATTTGTTTCCTTTCAGGCGAGTGAGTGTTTTCTGGCTCTCTATTTTGACTTTTAATCTGAAAACTTTTTCCCCCAGCCGTCACAGCCTGAAAGTGCTAAGACAGAAAAAAAGTGACTCTTTTTCACTTCTCTTAGAACAACAAACAAAAAGAGTGAACCAGGGGAGGTTGGCACCTCAGTAATAACCATGTGCAACCTTTTGTTCTGCTAATAATAGTCAAACATGCAAAACCTGTCAAAAAGACCTAAAGATCTCTTCTCTGACACACTCTGAGGTCTTGGAGGTTTGTACTCTATCTGTTTTAGCGTGACATGCATTGTCTTTTTGGCACTGTGATTGTCTTTACCTCATTCTCTGCCACAGGAAAAGATACCATTTATGATGCCACCTTTGTGACTCTTTAGGTTTCAGATCACCTACTTAATGCTGGCTCTCCAGGTGTTGAGAAATTTGGACTTCACTGCCATGTGGGACCTTGGTGGCAATTCATCCCCTATCAGAAAGGATTTTTGTTATCCTTTCTCCTCTCATAGTACACAGGCTTTACAGAAAAACATGACAGTAAGACGTGCGGCAGGCAAAAGTAGCACAACCCTTATTGCACTGTTACTGTTCTTTTTTCCTCTCCCTGTCTCCAGAGATCCCCTGCCTTAGTTTTTCTCCATCATTGCACTAGATTTATTGCTTCAGTAAATTTCTGGAAAAGGAGAAAAAGAAGGCACTCGAAGACCCTAGGGACTACCAGCACGGATCCCCTGACCACTCAGTTCTGTGTAGCAACAAAAGCATTCCAGAGGGTTCCGTTTTTTCACCAGGGCTAAACCAGAGCAACTGGGATGAGCAATGAAAGGGGTGGGGTCAGATGGGAAGGAAGAGGGTGCCTGTTTGGAAGATCAAGATGGAAGAAATGTCTGGAAAGACAGGGGAAGCAGGGCTGGGCATATTCATGGCCCCAAGGGACGTGTGGGTAACAGGAGGAGGAGCAAAGGAGGAGTGAGGTAAAGGCTCACCGTTCACATAATTAACAGTGTGCCCATAAGAGGCCTGGTTATCTTTGGGAATGAAATGATGCTGCCCTGTCTGTTACATTTTTTGTCTGACTTTGAATTCACATGAAACATTATTTCTTTTCAGATAGTTTTTAACTTGGCTGTTTGCTGTACTAGAAGGCAGTATATGACTGTTTTACCTCTTTCTCTACAATAATTTGCACACTGAACGAAGAAGAGGTGTAGAGAGCCTGTAAGATGGGCCATGGAAATGTCATACCATGCTTAAAACTTTACTTAGCACCACTGTGTGCTTCATTTAAAATCTGACAATCCCCATTCTCGCATCACACTTCATTTAAATCTGACATTCCAGTTACCTGGAGCAAGTGCTTTGATGAAGAGAAACTTGGAGGGTAATCCACCAGGACACATTAAACTGTTACAAGTCATAAAACATCTGCACCCAATGGCAAGCTATAAAGCTGAATGGATAAGCTATTAAATGCATAGCATTGCTGGGCTGAATTTTTCCCCCTGTGAGCACACTCAGCTGGTTCACACACAAACGGTTTTCTCATGATTGTACCATGAGCAGCTCATATGATTATGATTTTCAGTGCGGCAGCTTGCTAGCAAGAGCTGAGTTAGGACAAATTTGCATGCTTCCAGTGAGCACAAAACAGAGAGCATATAAGATTCCTCCAGTATTTACTCAGCATACGATTTGAGATGTCTTTTCCCATCACATCTGCTGTACAGCTTTATAAAATGATGAAAACACCAAGAATTAGCTAAAATGAAATAATACTCAAGTAGACTGGAAAAAGCCACCAATGCAAGAAAATTGTAAATTTTAGAAAGCTGCAGCACTTCTGTGTATGAACCCTGTTTATTCCATTTCTACTTCTGGGCGGGGAAATTAACAGGGGAGAAGAAGTGATACCCGGTTCCAGCTCTGCTCCAAAGTTCAGCAGAGCTACCAGAAACCTGCATGGGCTCAAGAAAAGCTCCTACACACACCCTGGTTAGCAAAGAATAGGTAGAACACAGCACGAAAGGGCCCTGCCCTCTTTATATCCAAACACTGTTACTGCCTTTGCTGGCTGAGATTAAGTAGAGGTTGGCACAGGTTTCATGAAGTCACCCACCCAAGCATGAGTGCAAGGGACCATATTTAGTTTTTTAAGGGGCAGCTGAAAGCAGTGCTCATAGGGAATGAAGCAGCGGGATTGTCTGTGTGGTCTCACAGAGTCCTACTGATTTTGTCCAAGAGAGATGACCTTGTTTTCAATCCACTCATCTCTTCCTAGCACTGACACCCAACAGAGAATCCATTCAGTGGAAATCACTCAGCAAAATCTATAATAATCTCTTCCTTGTCCAACAACCACCACTTCTTCTGTGTTTTCCATGTATGGACTGACATTTTCAACACAGGAAACAGCTTCATGTTGCCACAGGGTCCACAGAGTCCAGCCTAGATAAGAACCAAGATTTCTGCTTCACTAAGATCTTCACCATAGTTTTTCCACTCAGAAGTAGAGTAGCAAAACAGCATATTTCTTGCCAGATATTCTCCAAACATAATCCTGGTAAGTCAACTGAAATTCTGTTTTCATAAGTCAAAATTCCTGTAATCTTTACCAGTCAAATTCTTGACACTGAAGAATAATTTCCTTTACAAAACGTTGCACTTCTTACAAGGTAGCATTTTCCAAAATTAAAATGCTAAAGTGGAAAATGGCCATCCTACTACGCCTACCATATTTCTGAGTAATCTCCTCTGCAAACATTAACTCAGGTACCACCTATAGCCTGGGAAATCACTGAAGCAAACATTCTTTCGGTTGCTATCTCTGAGCAAGCACCTCACAAAGCTGTCTTTTTGCTGTATGTCTATCTTCTTTAGATCAAACAGAAGTCCCAGGTTGATTCTCTGTTCACTCAAGCACAGTTTACTTCCTGCATGCTGGACCACCATTTTGCCTGTATGGGGTATCTACAACTCATATCACTCCCTAGGTCTTCATTTGCAGGGTATATTTAAATTTTTCAGATTCTAGCATCTCCAGGGCTGGTCTTATATTGCAGATACCTGCTTACACAGATAAAGCAAGTGCATGAGATTGCATGACAGTATTTCTATACTGAAAGCAATATAGGAATTTAGACAGTATAACACTGTCTAAAGAGAGTCTTCCTATATTAATGTCTTTCACTCTTTCCCATTCCACCAATACTGCCCTTATTCATTCACGAAAATCCTCATGTTTTCTCCCAAATTTTTCTTTCTGTTTTTGAGAAGCTTCTGTCTAACAAATACATTCCATTATACAGTTTTAATTCTTTCTTAGTGATCTCTCTTGCCAATCAGTTTCCAGAAAGAATTGTCAAGGGTTTAGGTACCGGTAAGACGAAGCCACTGTCTGTTGGATAGGTCTGCCTTACTGCTTCTGTAGGTTCCTCTAGGTATCTCTAGCAATTTGCTTTCACTTGCTTATAGTGTAGGCTCTTTACAGCAGATCTTCCCTTGGAGTCTTAGGCACGCTGTAAGGCAACTGCTACTGCTTCTGAAAAAAATTATTACTATTATTATTATTATTATTTGAATAAAGATAATTATTTGAATCACAGCCGTTGTATCTGTATAGTCCAACACAGCATCGCTCTTTTAATAAAGACCTGTGATCCCAAGCAGCATTTCACACACTCCTGCAGTTCCATGCAAGCATGATGAAACATTTGTCCTTTGAGCATGGCACAAACTAACTATTCACTTATGAAAACCCACTCTTTTGGAATAAACATGTTTTGGAGAGTCACAGATAATGTCATTCACTGTTAACTCTCCAAGAAAGGAATGCATAATATGTGTTGCAATGAAAACAGGCTCTTCAGTTACTCTGGGAGCCACAGCAAGAAAATTCTTCAAATAAAAATAACTTCAATATGCACACCATAAATCTAAGCAAGACTTTGCATCATGTCTGTGAAAAATACCTGCATTTTTTCTAAGAGAAAAAAAATACCATGTTATTAAAAATGTAAGGACTTTTGTTATTGCCTTGTCCATCTGAATTCTAGACTAGAAAGATATAATTTGGTATGTTACAAACAGTTATCCAGACCTAAAGGAGAACATTGCACATGAATCACTCATCAAAAATCAAAAGCTAAGGAACCTGCAGCAAAAAATAAATGTTGGCATTTGGAATACTTCCTTAATGGTAATATTGTTTTCCTAAGACCTCCCTGTTCTATGTACACCTGTCAGACACTTGGCTTTTTGTGTAAGGTTTATTCTTTTGCACAAACAGGGTGGCATCTCTGCAAGAGATCTCACTGTAACTCCTGTCGTTTAAATTTTCTCAACTGGTTGGAATAATGTATCCTTTATAGCATCGTGCCTAAAAATTGCCTATGTATACCATATCATTTTAAGGAATAGCATGATTCTAGCAATCTGGAAATAACTTCAAATATTTCTATTTGAATGTCGGCCAGCCAGGGCTAGTTTTGTTATAGCATAATCTAGAAAGATGCATTAGACTCTATTTTACCTGTCTCATAAGCCATTGTATAGTTTAAAGATACATTATAAGAAGCATTTCTGTACTTTTTCTATCTTTTTCTGTAGGAAAAAAAAAGTAGCCCTCCTTGTAAAACCATCTATTAAAATTATTTTAATTAATTCATGTACCCAGCCAGAATAATGGCTTTACTGGCAAAACTTGGCAAAAAAAAAAATCATAATCTGCCATTCTACTAAAGGAAACAGGGTCCATTTTCGTGTTTTAGAACCAATGGGATTTTAACTCCAGCAGACCATTGCTACAGTTTACTGAAATGTAAAAGGAGAGAAGGTAAATCATCCATTGTAGGAGCTGTAATAAATGCCAACCATGTCCTGGAGTCTGCCAGGCCTGGTCGAGGGAGGTGATTGTCCTGCTCTACTCTGCACTGGCATGGCCTCACCTCAATTCCTGTGCATGGTTTTGGACACCACAATATGGGAAAGACATTAAACTGTTAGAGAGTGTTCAAAGGAGGGCAGAAAAGATGGTGAAGGGCCTTGATAGGCAGCCATATGAGGAGTGTCTGAAGTTCCAGAAGAGATGACTCAGACCACCTCTAACTCAGTTTTAAGACCTTGATATTAGCTTAAAAATGCAGTGTCTTTTTTTTGTGTCTAATAGTAAATTTTTGAATCAATGTGACTTGCTTTTTGTCCTGGACTGACATTGGTCAGATAATTAAGAAAGCTAATTCCTAGTACAGAGTCTAAATGGCTTACCTTTCTTCTATGACTTTAGGAAGTGAACAAATTCCAGTAGAGGCTTCTAAACAAAGGGCCTAATTTTCAGGTGTTCTGAGCATAAGTAGCTTCTCTGATTCAGAGAGTCACTGAGCTGGGAAGGGACCTCTGGAGATCACCTACTCCATGCCCCTGCTCAGAGTAAGGTCAACAAGAACAGGTTGCCCAAGACCATGTCAAGCTGGATTTTGAATATCTCAAAGGATAGCCTCTCTTCCTGGGTTTCTTCCAGTGTTTGACCACCCTCACAGTAAAAATATTTCCTTTTTTCTTGGAACTTCCTGTATTTCAGTTTATGCCAATTGCCAGCCCTGTCAATGGGCACTATTTGAACTTGGAACTGCTGAACACAAATCTTAGCAGTAAAGGCCTGCTTCTTTCCTTGTGGCAGCCCTTCTTGTGGCCCTTCACATTGCTTGCCAGATTCAGCTTCAGATGGGTTTGGTTTCCCTAACCCCACCTCTGAATGCTTGGACAGTGTCTCTATATTTCTCATGGGTAACCTGCCCCGCTCCCACCTCTGGTACCCTTCCTTTCTATGGCTGAGTTTGATCAGAAGCAACTGGTTCCTTCTTTAAGTTTTCTTGCCACCTTTGTTCTCCAACCCTGGGGTGGGCACAGCCCTGACAGCCAGGGCCCTGTCTGAGCATCCCAGTCAGGAGGAGGACAGCTGGGGGGCACCAGGGCAGCCTCAGCCCCTTGCACCAGGCACCTCCTGGGGACAAGGATGGGATGAAGCTGAGGTGGGAAATGAGCATTGGGGTGGGGGTCAGGATCATGCTCACTGCAGGAAAGTGTTTCAGAAGTAAAAATTCTTAATTTTTAACGCTTTTTCTTTTTCATACTTTTTTTTCCAGACAAAGTAACTTTACAAATTTAGCAAAATATGTGAATAGTTTGTCAACCATATCTATATTATACGCCAAAAAAATTCACCCATCTATGCAAAGTAGATTGAGGAAGTATTTTTATGTATTACATGTTTGAAACTAACTTGATGTATCTTACCCTTTCCAGCCTTGATTCTGATATTGCCAAAATAAATTTGCCTGTTCCAGAGTGGAAATTTACTCTGTTTTTAATTCTAAATTGCAATGTACTTTTTTAAAAAAATCTAAGGTATTAATAACAGTACTTTGATATGGATTTTTCAAAATATATGATCCTGGCAAAGCCCATGGAATCCCTTTTAAATAAGCTCAAATACTAATCAGTGTATACAGTCTGTAAATCTCATGAACTTCCACTTTAAATTGTTGTAAATCTTTTTGTTTTCCAACGTACATTTTTCAAAAAGGTAATACATCAAGAACCAACTCTTTTTTAAAAAAAAAGATTGGCCAAATACATACCACAAACTGAGTCTAACCTGGATTCCTTCAATTCTGTCAAAGCCATGGATTTCAGAGAGGCTTTGTCAGAAATAAAATGGGGATTGAGAATGTGGATAAAGCAGCTTTCAGATGAAGGGCCATATACTCAGCTTCATTTTTAGCTTTACTTTAACTTAGCTTTATATGTATCTCTGATCTCTCCCTGTGAAAAAAAAAGGTCCTGTGTGTATTTCATCACACAATCAGCAACAGAATTATTACTTCTCTTAAAATATAGGTACAGCTGAATGGTAATTGCAATCCTTATGAGGATTTCCTATTCAAATTAATATAATGGAGTTAGCCTGAAAGTTCTATGGAGAGGACCAGTTGCACATTCTGGATTACAAATGGAAGAAAGTGACAAAATAGAAATTACCCAAACGATCTCATCTCGACATCAAATCTTTGTGTAGGTTATCTTTTTTACCTAGCACTATTTTGCATGAGATAGTCCAGAATACAGAGCAAAAAAACCTAAAAGCTCGTATGGATAAGTGGAAGATCTCAGTGAAAAGGATATTACTCAGATTTGTGGGCTTCTATTGCCAGACCAGAGGTGAAAATAGTGGACTTTGTTTTCCCATTTAGCACAATGGAGTTTGTGATACAAACTTTCGGACCACGCCTTCCCCCCAACATTTTTACTTACATTTAGGTCACACCTGGCACATGCCTTCTCCAGATGCTTAATATATATTTAAAAGAAACAAACCAGCTTTTTTTTGCTGCAATAGCCCACAGAAAAATGAGGTCCCTAGGGAGTAATCTTCTGGTTTTCCAATTTATATTATCCTTTGGCCACTTCATTGCGTAGTGCTATATATTTTCCTCGGTGGTAGTGAGAGATGTGTTCCCTTTTCTCTTAATCTAACTTCAAAAAATAATGCAAATTAGGTCATGACCCAGAAGTCAAGAAATTTCTCGAGTCGGTGATTGAGCAGGCTGATTATTCAGTGTGGTTTCTTTAAAGCCTTTGCAATGGAATAAGATTTTGCTTAGACCACAATTCACAGCCATGGATATTTGTGTCAAGGCCTTCTGTAGGACATCTAAGCTTCCCAGTTTTGCATGCAACACGGACCACAGCCATTTCAGTACACAGCAGCTCATTGCAAATAGTTACTGGTAAACTCAGAGTTGTGCGCTTGCTCATGTACAACACCAGTTATCAGTCGTAACTTAAGCAACCCAGCGGACTGTTCTTTTCTTTTTTTTTTTTATCCCAACCTGTTCAAGATTTAGAACTTCATTACTTTGGAAGTGTTGTGACATCACTGAAAGCAGAGACCTTCCAAAAGACTGTAAAGCCTACACTGGATAAGTAACTCTACATGAATCCCAGCCCTCCTGCAAAGAAGTTAATTCAGCTGTTGCATGTATAACCAGAAGACTAATGCAGAAAAGCAGAGCAAAGTAGCTAAGCTCAATATAGGGTACCAATAGAAATAGTACTTATTTTTCAATTTTGGTGCCCACATTTCGCAGCATTGATGAACTGGCAAAGGTACAAGAAAGAGTCACAGAAATTATCTGAGTACTGAGGGAAATGTTTTACAGTGAGAGTTAAAGAGCTCATTCTATTTAGTTCATCAAAAAGCATGCCAAGAGATTAATTAATTAATCATAGTGTATAAGTACTTTCATAAGAAGGACTCACCAGTTACTGAAGGCCTTTAAATGTAGTAAAGAAAGAATAAAAACATCAGAAGCTGAAAACTGTTCTCAAGAAAAATCAGGTGAGGAATCAAGCTCAGATATTTGCTAGTGAAGGTGATTAACCATATGAACAACCTGCCAAGGGAAGAAAAGGACTCAATCTCTTGATGTCTTCATATCATTATACCTTTCTGGAAAATGTAGTTCTCTCTTTGGAAGATACAAACTCAAAAAAAAAATTATTAGAATTATTAGAAAATTATTAGAACAAATTAGCTAACCCTTTCTTAGGTAGTTTGGTGTAACTGTGGCTTAATGACATCTGTGAATTAGTATGTGTCTTTGAAATGTAGGTAGGAAAAAAACAGACTAAAAGAGCAGCAGACAAAGCCAGAACACAAACTGGGAACACAGCCCACTGCCAAGCCAAGAGAGAGCTGTATGGGATAAGTGCTGATGTGAAAAGAGCTCAGAGCTTCAAGGAAAGATAGCATCTCACTGCATTTGATATTTGTTGTACTGAAGAAAAGAAGCCTTTGTAATATTTTTTTTTTTTTAATAAATAGGATTTTAGCATCAACGTCTCTTTCCTTCTGACTTAAACTACTCAATGGAATCTGGATTTCTGGCTAACTGCTCAAGTCAGAGAAAGATAACATTGAGTTTTATAGGCTCAGTACAGGGAGTAAGAGGTGCAACTCAGAGGCCTGTGATCTGACTAGAAACTTTCATTATCTCAGTCTTTTAGTCCTTTAGTGAGTCTACGAGTTCTCTGAATTTTTGTTGATATGTCTTTTCTGTTTAATATAACATATTTGAATTAGTGGCCAAAACTCTACTCTTTTGCATTCCTAATGCTCTTTAGTGCAACTTAGCACTGAGAGCATGTTAAAAGTAGTTGGAAGCTGTTCATGCAGTCAAAGCTGATATAGTGAAAGGTCTCCAAAATTCATTCATTTTCCCTTCATCTTCAGTTGTGCATTATCATTTCCCAGGCTACTGAGGAATTTCTTTTCTTTTTATATGGATGGCTCCAGAGAGTTTTGTGTTACATTTGACTGGGGTTGTGTTGGTTATAGGATCCTTGTTCTTTTATTAGAAGTGTGCCCAGTTGAGATGTACCATTAAACTGGGCAGGTCACCATTCTGTGTTCCCATTGAACTCATCTCATTTCCGGTCTCTTTAAACAGTTCATGAAGCTTGGCTGTTTTGAAGCATAACAGAATGACACTAATTCATAAAGGCAGAGTTCATTGGATAATATTTCTATGATTTATTTGATTATTTGTTTGGGTTTGTGCCTTAAAGTATTTGACAAATCATTCATGACAAGATTTGACAAACTCTGTAAAGCTCACCAAGCAGTGTTTGCTTTGCAAAACATTGTTTTAGATATTAATTTAGTACCTGCATTAAAATGCACAGCCGGGGATTTCCATGGACCAAGCAGTGCACATCAAAAGATTCCTGTTATTACTTCTCACCCATGATGCAGATATAGGGAAAATTTGACTGATGTACCAGTGCTAGTTTAGAAAACTTAGAAGAGAATTTTTGCTGAACTTTCCAGTACTTATGGTTACAGTTGCACAGTACAAGATCAGTCTTTTTCCCATATTTCAGGTGATTCTAACTCGGTTTCCAAAAAATAAGGTATGTTAGTCAAATCTGCCTGCTGTTCTAACCAGATGACAGTACCTATTCTGGTGTTATGTCACCAAAGCCTCTGAACTTCCAAGTCACATTTGTTGTCTCTTGATGCAAAAAGACATATTTTTCAACAGGCAGCTCTGCAAACTTAGCCTTGGTTCTGACTGTCAGGTGTATCTTTTGGGACTCTTGACTCATAGTCCACTGTAGGAGTTCGCAGCCAAATGTTAGTGTCTTACACCTGTGCAAGGCTATTCCTTCCTTGGCACAGCCAAAAGCCAAAATAAATCCATGTTAGCTATTCTGCTCATAGGCTTAGCAGGAAAGGTCTCTCAGTAACAGTTGTAGTGGCTTTTCAAGGCTAGAGAGAGAGGAGATAGAGATACAGATTTATTTCTGTGCCACTAATGTGAATAAATAGAATGGACTAAATTCAAGGCTCAAATGGGTTGAATAAGAAAATGCCATTTAAATTGTAAAATAGCTCTTGAAATTCTCCAGAATGGAATGTTCCCATGATTCTTAACCAAAAATACAGAAGTAATGAGGGTGATAATAATATGGTTTCCCACTTCTATCCTTCTGCAGTGATGACTTTCACATCGCTGATAGTGATGCTAGTAAAGGAGTTGCATGACTGAAGCCTGCAATTACATCGTTTAAGCGGTGTTAACTTTTATAATATTTTCCTCCCATAATCTTTAATGGAATATAGATTATAGTTAACTCATGCAAATCTATGACTATCAATAGGTAGAGTCTGGCACAGTAGATATCTATTTCAGTTATGCTTTAGACTGCATTGCATAACAGTATCCGCAGTCTTTTGTTACTTGTATCATCCTTGCTGTTATGTGACATCTTTTCACATTATTCATATTCACATCTTGTACAATCTGAAATGCATCAGAGTCCTGTATATCTTCCACAGCCAACATGCAGCTTAGCATTATTAAACTGATTTTCCAGGGTGTTTGATTCATGCATATAGAAAGCATTCTGTGAGCTCTCTGAAGGTGGGGATTTCCAGTCCTTAGAGAATTTTGAACTTGTTTTCAATGAATTCAGATAATTCGCTAGGATTATCTAAATATTCTGTACATTTCAGACAAATCAGAACTTAAACTACTGAAAATAAAATAAACACTGATTTAATTTGATAATTTCTATTTGGTTTAATAATGTATACAATGCACATGTAAAGTATTTAAAAGTGTAGGCATCGGACTACATTTTGACACTATCAGAAACTATCAAAGTCAGTTTGAGTCCGTTACAACTTTGCTGTTTCATTTTTTATTCAAAATGGAATTTCAAAAATTTTCAAAAAAAGAATGAGTTGTGGTAAGTAGTTGACATTTCCTGCTTATTCAACCAGAGCTCTTCCAGCCATCCCTAGTTAATATCTTCAGAAAGGAGCCAATAGAACAGGAAGATGGTTCGTGACTTATGAGGTATAACATACTAAATGGGTTTATCTCAAGCAGAAATAAATATTCCTGAGTACCATATTATATTGATTTAAAGACTGATTGAAGGGTGATCTAGCAATATGTTAGGGTCTGCAAACAGAGACAGATAGCTCTTGATGGTATCATATTGGTCTAGTTTGCTTAAGAGTACTGCACAGCAGCTGCTGCAGTTCAAGAATTTTTTTTTTTTTAAATTTTGTGCTAAGCACTTGAAGTCCTACTTTGAAAACTCAATAGGTAAACAGGAACCTCCTGAGACTGTACTCATCCAACCCCCCTTCTCAAGCAGGGTCACTTACAGCAGGTTGCCTAGGACCGTGTACGGTTGAATTTTGAGTATCTCCACAGATGGA
>VZTA01014036.1:30151-43035 GCA_013398855.1 Mohoua ochrocephala | reverse complement strand
CCCGGCGGTTTCCATCGTGGGCCGGGCTTGGCGCAGCATAACCTTGACCTTCCCTCCCCACCCCCCCACTCCCACCCCACTCCCCCGTCTCTCTGTGGTCGTGGCACTGAGCTCCGGCTCTGCAGAGTGCAATTTTTCCCCCTCCCCAGAGTGGTGGGGGCTCCCCCGAAGCTTCCTGTGGGGTGCAGTGAGTGCCAGCGGGGAGCTGTGGGTGCGAACTGCCGGGGGGCAGAGGGGCTGTCCCAGTCCTGCACGTGAGGGTGGGTGCAGGTCACACGTGCGCACCCACGGCTGCGTGTGGGGGGGGTTGTGCAGACCCTGCGGCCATCCTTTAGTGCACCTCAGGTCCAACTGTGTGGGGAGGACAGATGTGGTGCTGTGGGTACCTATTGCACAGAGGGCTGTGTAGGGGGTGGCAGAAAGCTCTGGCATGCAGCAGGGGCACAGTGGGGAGCTGCAGCTGGACAAAGCTTCCCCACGGCCTCTTCTTCCTCTCCAGGGCATCGGGAGTGAGGAGCTGCAACCACGGGTGCAGGAGAAGCTGCTGCTGCAGCGCCACAGGTGAGCCCCAGCCCCACAGGTGGGCTCCAGCCCACGGGCCGATGTACAACAGTGCCCCAGGTCAGCGTGGGGGTCGAGCATGGATCCTCGCACGGCTGCACTCGTGTGTGCCTTGCACAGAGGGGTTCTCCCGAATTTGTGCATGTGGAGGACACGGGCAGTCAAGAGCACGCGTGTGCACGCGTGTGTCGGTGCCCGTGCCCTCGGGCACATCCGTGTGTGTGTTCGCACCGAGCCCCCCGCCGGGGCGGGTGTGCAGAGCCCCCCTACACGCGGGGGTTGCCCTCACATGCAGCCGTGTGCGCGTCGCAAGCCGGGCCCGGGCGCCTGGCTCTGCCGGGATGACTCACGGGCTCGCAGAGGAAGCCGTGACTCAGCCCTGGATTCCTGCCGCTCCCCACCCCCCGGCCGCTCCGGCCATCGCGGCCACGTGGAGCCCGCGGGACCTGCGGCCGGCCCGGCGGGACGCGAGTGGGGGTGCTGGGGGTCCCCGTGGGGCCGCTCGGAGCCGTGCTGGGGGCACGCGTCCCTTCCGTGGGCCATGGGGACCGCGGGGTCCCTGGGAACCGGTGCCTTCGGGCGTGCGGGAGGAGGATGCCCCGGGCTCGGGGCGGCACCGAGCACGCCCCAGCTCCCGCCCCAGCTGGGCGTGGGGTTCCGGATCGGGCACGTTTCCCGGGTGTCTCGGGCGGCTTCGGCTGTGCCACCCCCGGGCAGCGGTGCCAGGCGCTGCCCCGAGCTCCAGCCCGGGGGGCTCTCTCTGCGTGGGGGGCCAGGGCTGCTCCACCTGCCCTAGGTTTGCCGTGGATCTGGGCTGTGGCTGCAGCTCCACCTGCCCCTGGCGCTCAGCCACCGCTGGCACCGGGCTCCGCAGCTGCTCTGGCTGTCAGCCCAGTGCTGGGCAAGGGTCTGGGGTGCTACAGTATCGTGCAGGAAGCACTGTGGACCTGGGCAGGGACGGGTGGCTGCAGAGGGAGGTGATCAGTGGTGCCATGCGATGCCCAAAGTGCTGTGCCAGGAGCCAGCAGTGCCATGCGGTGCCTCAGACACCGCACTGAGGGTCAGTGGCACTGTGCAATGCCCAGGGCGCTGCGCTGGTGGTGCCACGCAGTGCCCAAGGCGTGGTGGCACGGCACGGGCAGCCTCTCTGAGTCAGAGCAAGGTGCAGCAGCTGCCCCCTTCCCGCTCGCCCGTTCCCAGGCCCTGCTCACCAGATTCACTTTCGCAATGACTGGTGCAGCCACCCCGGCTCTGCCGAGCTCGCCCTGACCCACTCTGCCCACGCTGCCTGTGGCCTCTTGCCCTCACGTCACTGCCCGTGACCCGGCACGGTGCTGCCGCTGCCGCCGCCCTCAGCCAAACCCCCTCAACCCCGGCCCTCGCCAGCTCCCAGGTGCTGCTGAGCACGGCGGCGTTTGCCTCCCTGAGCGGACCCCATGTGTTCCACATGTGGGGCTGGGGGCCGGTGGGTGGCAGTGGGGGGGTCATGGCCAGTGGTGAGCCAGCACGGGCAGGTGTGGATGGGGACACGGGGACGGGGACAGGGACGCCTTGATCGGGGACACCGTGATCGGGGAATGACTCATGTGTTAAACAAACAAACAGGCGAGTCCGTGTGAAGCTGCGCTGGCAGCTTCCTCCGCGCCCCGGCACCAGGGAGCTGCTGGTGCACCCCGGTCATTGATCTCCCACAGTGATCGCGGCATCGGGAGCAGTCACGGAGCCGCTGCCATGTGCGGTGTCACACACAGGTGCACGGGGCACCCCTGTCCTGCAGCCAGCGGGACGGACCCGAGGGTCCCAGATGTGGGGCAGGGGCTGATGGGCGCTGGTGATTCCGGGGATCTCCGAACACCTGCCTTTTGCCCTCGCTGCAGTGGCCAAGGCCGGGCAGGCACCTGGCTCTGGCAGCCGGGGATTTCCAAGGTCCAGGCTCACCTGGGCTGGGGCTGTGCGGCCTCTCCCTGGGCCAGCAGGTGTAAAACCCAACCGTAGGCAACTGCCCAGCTCGTGGCATGGCCGGCCTGCCCGGGCACCCTGCGGCCCGGCCGCGTGCCCACTGGGCTAGGAGTGAGCTCTGGGGTGGCAGCTGACTGCCCGGCTCTGGCTTGCCCTGGTCCTGCAGCCCCTGACCTGGAGGTCCTGTCACTGAGCCAGTTCTGTCTGTTCTCAGCCCAAAAGTGCTTCCCCCAAGCCCTGCTGCAGCCAGGGCAGAGCCAGTGTGTGGCCTGAGTGATGCTGTGCCCCAGCACGGGGTCCATCGTGTCCCCAGTCCTCAGCGGGATTTTGCCACCACCGCCAGCACCGTGTGACCTGGGACCTCGTGCACACACGCACCCAGAACGTCAGGAATGTTTTGTGGTGAGGCTGGAAAATGGTCAGTCGCTTACTGGATTTTTTCCACCCTTTCTGCTGTGGGTTTGGCCGGGGGCCCAGGGCGGGCGCGCGGGGTGGGTGTGAGCAGGCATGTGATGAGCCGGGTGTGCCGGGGCTGGCGAGAGCTGTGAAAGTGCTGAGCTGGTGTGAACCCGCCATCCCATCCCCATCTCCTCCTCTCCAGCCCTTCCTGGAAGAGCTGCAGGGAAGGTCCCTGCTGGGTGCAGGGTGTGGGCAGCTGTGCCCATCCCCACGGCATCCGGGTGGCTCATACAGGAGGGAGAGCCTGTGAGGCCAAAGGCTGCAGGGCTGGGGATCAGTGCAGGTGCCCTGGGTGCTCCTGCCTCACTGTGGGGGGACAGGGTGAGGACCCCACACTGGATGGGGACATCGCTGCTCTGGGAGTCCCTGAGCTGCTTCCTCTTCCCCGTGGTGGGTGTGTGGGGCTGGCGTGAGCGTGTCCTGCCTGGAGCCACACGCTGAGTCAGGGACAGGACAGGAATAGAGTCGGCTGCCTGAGTCACAGCCCACGTGTGAAACCAGCAACACTTCCCCAGGAAGGGGGAACCCCGCAGCCCTGACAACCCCTGGTACACGTTGGCCACTTCCCTGGGATCAGGGTGCCCCTCTCCTGGATTGGCCCTGGCTCCCTTTGGAGCTGGGAGCTGCTGGCTCTGTCCCTGGCTGCTGTCAGCAGCCACAAGGACAGGAGATCGGGCAGGGATGCAGGCAGGGAATGGCTGCCTCACCTCAGGACCCTCTCCCTGCGCTCACACAGGGCACAGAGCCCCCCACCAGCCCCAGAACTGTGCCCAGGGGCTGGGAAAACCTCGGGGAAGGTGTGCAGGGAAGAGCCAGAGTACTCAGCCGCCCTCGTTTGCAGCTCCCCTCACACACGTGCGTGCACAGCGCACCCCCACACACGCGTGTGCATCGCTCTGCAAGCGCGACAGCCCGTCCTGCACCCCAGCCCCCCCCAGCCATCCGTCTGTCCGTCTGTCCCCCGCCAGCTCCCACAGAACACCCCTCCCTCCCTCCCGCCTCCCCCAGAGCGTTTCCGCAGTGTCTCCATTGATAAATCTGGAGCGTTGCCACGGCGACGCTGCAATGGGGCGCAGCGGGTGCGGGGCTGCCGAGGGGCCCAGGCCCACGGCGGGGCGGGGAGGGGGGGGGTGGCTGGCTGGATCCACGCGTGGGATCGTACACGGGTGACTTCCCAGGTGTGCGGTTGCACGCGTNGCGGGGCGGGGAGGGGGGGGTTGGCAGGCTGGATCCACGCGTGGGATCGTACACGTGTGACTTCCCAGGTGTGCGGTTGCACGCGTGTGGGATTTCCCAGGTGTGCGGTTGCACGCGTGTGTGTGCACGGTGCCGGCGCGGAGCGTGCACGCGTGTCTGGGTGTGCACGCATGCAAGAACTGACGTGTGCTCGGCATGTGCAGGGCTGGGGGGGCTCGGGGACCCCACCCTGGGGCAGCGCTGGCAGACGAGGCCCTCGGCACCGTCTGGTTCTTCCTTGCAGCAGTGCCGGGAGGGAAACCGAGGCACTGGCGGCATGGCCTCCACCCTGCCACAGACGGTCACTTGGGGACAGGGACAGCTTGGGGACGGGGGGGACCTCGCACTGCCACCACCTCTGACCCTTCCTGCATAGTGCTGGGTCCAGCCAGCACCGTCACACCCTGGTTGTGGTCACACACGTATGGGGCTCTGCAGGCAGGTGACCCCACACACACCCGGCAGCAGCCCTCGCTCTGAGATGAGGGTGCAGGTACCTGGCGCTGGGATGAGGGTGCAGGTACCTGGCGCTGGGATTGGGGTGCAGGTACCTGGCGCTGGGATGGGGGTGCAGGTACCTGGTGCTGGGATTGGGGTGCAGGTACCTGGCGTGGGTTGGGGGGGCAGGTATCTGGTGTGCGAGCTCCTGCACACGTGTATTCTGTGCATGTGTGTGCACGGTCCTCCGTGGGGGGCTGGGGGACCCAGCATTGTTTGGTGACTGCACCGCACAGGCAGCGGGACCCCACTGGGGGGGTTGCGGGAGGTCTGGTGTGTGTGTGGGGGGCTCTGGTGCACGAGGGGAGCGCGGGATGGGGGCCAGAACTGGGCCCTGTGCCAGGGAAGCCCCGGGACCACCCACTGCCTCCAGGACAGCCGGGGTGGCTGCAGACCCCGGGATGAGCCCTGTGACCAGCTCTGCCTGAGGCTGGGGGGCTCGGGCAGGCAGTGCCTGTCCCCAGGCAGCTCCTGCTGTGCCCTGCACCCCCTGCCAGGCCACCCACGGCCACTGCACTTGGGGGTCCACGTGGGGAGCCCACGTCTGCCGCGGCCACACGTGTTCAACCCTGTGGACGTGGGCAGAGCCTGATGCTGCCGGTGCCCACAGCCCTGTGGTGGGATTGTAGGGTGCTGAGGGGGTGCTGGGAGCCAGGATCAGCCCGCTTTGCAGCCAGGAGCTGGGGGGGACGCGGGCAGGACCCCAGGGCACGGGGTGACACGGGGTTGCCGGCGAGCGCAGCGCGGCCGTGCCACACGCGTGGGCTGTGCGGGCACACGCGTGCGGTGCCGCGTGGGCAGGAGCGGCGCGTGTAGCGTGGCTGCCCTCTGCTGCCACGGCCACGGCAGCGCTCAGCACCCCGGCACCCGTGGGATTGCTGCCGGGGGGGCCGCGGCAGGGACCCCCTGGGTGCTGAACAATGGCAGCTCTCTCTGCCAGCCCCCGGCCCACACTAGAACCCTCCGGGCTGGGGAGAGGGACTGCCAGCGTGAGGCAGCAGGGGAGGGGGCTCTGAGATGCTGTTAAAGATGAAATCCCCCCTCCACCCTGCGCCCCCCTCCAGCTGCGATGGGGTCATGCAGCAGCCGGGAGGGAATGAAGCATTTTCTGGGCTGTTAGAGCCAGAGGGAAGGGGCTCAGCCTGGGGAGGGCTGGTGTCAGTTCTTGGTGGCCCCCGCTGCTCTCGGGGGCGTGGGGCTGGCACGGATCCCGCAGCTCCATCCCATCCTCCATCCCTGCTGCGTTGGGAAGCAGGTCACGTCCAGCTCCCGGCACGGCAGCGATGCCGGGGGAGCTCAGCTTTCTGGGGCAGCTCCGGGCTGCTGGGAGCAGCCAGCTGCCGCTTCCAGCGCTTTTGGGGATTGTGGGAGGAGGATTTCCAGCGGTGCGGGGCTACGTGGCACTGCCATCCCGGGGATGTGGCAGCGGGGAGCTCAGCCCCCGCTCCCCTTCCGCTCACCCCGATGGGCGCTGGGGGTCTTGGAGCATTGCCACGATCCCCCCAGAAGCTCATCGCTCCAGGAGTCACTCCCCTGGCTCAGGGTAGCTGTGCTGGGTGGCACCAGCCTGTGCAATGCCAGGATCCGGCCTTTCCCTGTGGAACGCCCGGCTCCCAGGGCAGGTGTGGTGCTGCTGGAGGCAGAGACGCTGCCTCTACCTGCCTCCATTCGGATCCGCGCGAGGGGGGAGAGCGGGGGAACTTTCCCGACTCGTTTCCCCACCTTAAGGGGAAAAAAAAAAGAGAAGGAGTCGCATGACTTGGAGCTTCCCGAGAGGCAGCGCGGGGAGAGAGAGTGACCCAGGGAGCCAAGAATCTGCTCCGCTGTCGTGTCTCATTCCTGCTCTGCGGCGCGGGGCTGGGAGAGGTTGGGTTACGGGAGGCGCAGAAAGGGGACGGTGCAGGATGAGCTCATGCGAGGGCGCGGGAACCTTCTGGGCAGGAAAAAACGTTGATGCTGCAGTTCAGGGATTTCTGCAATCGCGGCTGTTCCCGCAGATCCCGGCTCGCTCCGCCGGGCCGCCCCTCGTGCCGATGGCAATAAAATCACTCGGAGAGGGCTGTGGGCTCAAGGTGATTCACGTGCCCTTGCAGGGAAACGGCAGCACACAGCGACTTGCTGAGGAGCAGAGGGGGCGAGGGGGGACGCCGGGATTTTGGGGGGACACCGGGGTTCTGGGGGAGCCCCGGCGCCCTTGCGCAATGGAGCTGGACCAAAGGCTACCCTGCATGGGATTGCGGGGGGTGTGAGACCACCGACCCCACCGCAAATCATGGCAGCAAACCCCAGCGTGAGGCAGTGCCTGAGGGAATGTGTGGAGGAGCCCAAAGAGTTTGGAAAAGCTCCAGCTTCCCTCGACACCTGGGCTGGCCCCCCCTCGGTGTGTACTTTACCCCTTGCTGGGGAGGGATACGATGTTCCCGATTCCTGGCAGCTTTTCCCCTGCAGACTGCGATAAACCCTTCCCTCGTCCCCAGCCCTCTGTCCCGCAAGGTCGCCCGGTGTCAGGCGGTCAGAGGCTGTTTGTCCTGTCCTTGGGTAGCATCTCCTGCCCTTAAGAACTCGATGCTGCAAATACTCTTAGATGATGATTAATGAGCGCTTATATAACCCGAGTTGAGTCCTTAATGCAGCCGGGAGGGTGACAGGAGGGAAGGTGGGAGCGAGAAACTGCACGTCGCTAGTGCTGCTGCTTTTCCCACACCGGAGCAGCCACGTTCCGTGCAGGGGGACCCTGGCAGATGTGGGGGAGAGCCCACCCACGGGGAAATAGTTGGAGCAGCCCCTGCCTGGGTTTTCCAGGCAGTTTTGGATCCCGTGGGAGCGAGCGGCCGCTGCTGCCGCCCTGAACCACGTTGTCCCTGGCATGGCCGGGCTCTGCGGTGTGGCAGAGCTGGGAGGTTAAGGGTTTATGCTGGAAAAGCACTGATGTGTGACGGTGGCTGGAATGTTGTGCTGGTGAGCTGAGAGTGCTGGAGGAAAAGGGCAAAAATCCCCCGGTGACACCTTAGTGTGGCCTGTGAGGAGTGATGAGGCCGCTGCTGTAGCTGCTGGGTGCAGGTTTTTCTCAATGTGGCCGTGTTTGGGCAGGTAGGGTCTGTTTGACACACAGGATTTGGTTTCCCATAATCTGGCTGGGAAGCTGTTTTAGGTTACAATGTAAGATGTAACCAAAAGTGTGTATTCTATCACCATCTGTTGAAACCAGGTGGGGCAGTGTTCTTTATCTCTTCCGTGACACATCTCTGATAACTCCCTCCTGGGAGATATCTTCTGCTAATGGGCCATCGAACCTCACTGCAGGACTCATAAAATTACATTATCCCATTGTGAGATGCTCCGCCCAGGGGGAGGAACCCAGCATTCCCACCTGGATATAATCTGGGGTTTGGAACACCACAAGCAGCCCTTACCTACTGGATTCCCAGAGGACAAGAGCTACGTAACCACCACTGGACCTTCAGAGGAGGACCAGACCCTTCTACAGGACTACCCCTTCAACAGAACCATATCTATCACCCCAAGAGGGCTGGAAACACCCCTCAATCGGGCTGCTGCCACCGTCCTGCCCGCCAGGGTGTCAGGTCATATCCTGACTCTGTCAGGGTTAAGCCAGTATTTCTGTATTATTGCCCTGTTATATTATAGGTATATTAGTAAAGAGCTGTTATTCCCATTTCCCATATATTTGCCTAAAAGCCCCTTAATTTCAAGATTATAATAATTCCGAGAGAAGGGGGTTACATTTTCCATTCCAAGGGAGGCTCCTGCCTTCCTTAGCAGACACCTGTCTTTCAAACCAAGACAGAAGCACCAGCCCCGATAAAGCTGCTGCTCAGTGCCAAGGCAGTTACATGGTTGCCATGGTTACCACATGCTTATTTTCACCATCTTCCTCACCTCAGCCGGAGTGCACCGGCATTCCCAACCCTGAATCCCCCCTGACCTCAATTGGGGTGCACCGGCATTCCCAGCTCTGAATCTCCCCCCCGACTCCAGCTGGGTGCACCGGTATCTCTGATCCCGAATCCCCCCTGACCTCAGCTCATTTCCTAATACTCCACTTTGGGTATCCCGACGGTGCTGTGACCCCCCCGTCACCTCAGGACAACGTGTGCCACCCCTGATCTCGTGCACCTTTTTGTTGTGGATCCGATCCCGTTGCTCCCTGTGGATCCAATCCTTCTGCCCTTCGTGGATCCGATCCCCCCGCTCCCTGCGGATCCGATCCTCCTGCTCTCTGTGGATCTGTTCCCCCCCATTCGCTAGGGATCTGATCCCCGCGGATCCCGTCCCCCCGCTCCCCGTGGCTTTGTCCTACAACCCGGTAAATCCCGGTCACAGGGAAGCGCAGCGGCCGCGCTCCTCGCCATGGCAACGGCGGGATTGCGTCAGGGCTTTTCTTTCCAACTGCAAAGCTGGATGAGCAACTCCCTCGGGGACTGTAGTAAGGGAGAAGGAAATATTCTTTTCCCTGAGGCGCTTTGGGACTGCCGGTCCCCTAATCCAGCCCTGGTTTGGTGTTTTGTTACTTGCTCCCGGGTCCAAGGCTGTGACGGGCCAGACACGCTGGGGACAGCGAGGGCTCCCATGCCAGGGACACCCAGGGGTCCTGTGCTGGGGATAGTGAGGGCTCCCGTGCTGGGAAGACTCCGTGTGCCTTCCCGTGGCACCTTCCTGCTCGTGGTATAAGCTGATCTTTCCTGGGGAAATCAGGAAGGAGCCAGAGCTTTGGCGATCGATGGGATGGAGGCCCAGGGATGAGCCCTGCTTCGGTCCAGCCTCACATTCCCTCCTTTCCTGCAATCCCAGCAAAAACAAAGCAGAGGAGGCGGCTCTTGCGCCGTGCAGGATGTGCTGGGGCGTGCAGAGCTCCCCCACCGCTGTGCCTGGGAGCAGGGAGGGTGGTCCCAGGGGTTTCGCTGAGGCTCGGGGGCAGGAACGCGATGCCGGAGCACGGAGCGGGTGGGGGGGGCCTGCCTGGAGGGTTCTGTTCCCTCCCAGCCCCGGGTAAGGCACAGCCCCAGAGCACGAGACGTGGCACCCACTTCCCTGTCCTCCCCCCGGGCACTCCCCTTCCCAGCCCTGGCCCATGGCGGCAGCACCGGAGGAGCTGCTCCGGGATTTGGGAACCTCATCAGAGCAGTGCCCGGGGCGGGGGCTGCCCTTGGCTCCCCAGCAGGTGCCGGGGCTGCAGAACAGGTTTGGGCTCGGCTGCTGCACGGCTCTGGGCAATTCCATGGGCCCTGGAAACGGGCCGTGAGTGCAGGGACTGGGAAAGGTCCCTACAAACACCACAGCAAGGTGGGGACCCCCAGAGGAGGCCCTGGAGCTGTGGAAGGAGCTGCCTGGCTGCGGGATGTGCCTGAGGCAACGAGGGACGTTCACGTTGATGTGGGAATGGCACGGGGTGAAGGCAGGAGGGCAGCACAACTCCTCATATCACTGCTCCCCCGTGGCATTTCCACGTGGCACTATCCCTGCTGTGCTGCTGGACACATTTCCAGGAAATCGGGGTTGCATTAACAGGATGTTTGGTCCTACAACCTCTGCCCTTGGGAGCTTTAAAAAATAGGTGATAAAAACATCAGTCATGTGTGGGGGGGGAGGAGGGGATTGCTTGAATCAGCTCCAGGTGATCCCTGAGGTCCCTCCAGCCTGTGGTGATTAACGATTTCCCATGGCTGCACCTGTGCACACACAGAGCTCCGCTCCAGAGCGGATATTTGCACTCCTCAAGGAAGTGCTGGCACTTTTGCCATATTGGGTCACTGCAGCCACAGCCCTGCTCACAGCCAGCTCTGGGTCACCGAAACTGGGGCTCAGCCAGGGACAACACCCGTGCGAGCTCAGGTCTGGGACTCATACAGGAGCGAACTCTGCGTCTCCTATGCGGTGTTGCCTGTTTGGGACCCCTGGCCAGGGCCCTTCTGCTGCAGGAGGTTTGCTCTAAGGACGTGAATCCTGGGCTGTTTCAGTGCTTAATTAACTGCCCTAAGGACTGGTGCAACCTGCCAGGTGAGCTGCCTGTCTGGCTGCTCCCAGTGCTGCTCCCAGTGCTGCTTCCAGCCGGAGCCCAGCCCATGGTACACAGGAGATGTCCCCGAGCCCCTCGGGGAGGTGACATGGGGCTGCTGCAGCCCCTGTGTGCAGCCTGATTGTGGAATATCCATGGGGATCATCAAATCCACAGCTGATGCCATGTCATGCTCTGGGTCAGGAAGGATCTGGAGCGCTGAAACCTCCTGGCAGCAGCAGCACTGGGGCTGGAGCAGTGTCCGTTCAGCCCAGCTCTCGCCATGTATCACTGGGTGACTCTCACTGTCAAAACAAAAGCATCAACACACCCCAGGGAGACAGAAATCACACTTTAGGGACGCATCCAAGCAGGGCTGTGCTCGCCATTCCCTGCCACAGGAGCTCCTCTGTTCCCAGCAGCCCTTCATCCTGCTCGGACTCAAATTCCCCTGAAGCAGCAAAGGTTCTCAGCGTTATTTTCACAAACACCCGACCTGCCTGGCTTTGTGCGGAGTCAAATCCCAGCGAACCCCGGTGTTTGTCCCTCGAGGTTTGCAGCAGGGTTGGTGTCGGGCTGGCGCTGCTCCTCTCGCGGCATCCCAGGCTGGAAAATGGCTCTGTGCATCAAGGTCACTTTATCCGCCCTCATCACGGACCAGAAACGCTCACGTTAATGGGTCTCTAATTTAATCAAAATGCCGCGCCTGTGATTGCAGGGCCGGGATCTTTTCCTCTCTTGAAGGGCAAAAATCAATTTGCAGTAACAGCAGATGTGTCTCCTCGCTCCTCCAGGCCTAGGAAACTGACTAAATTTTTTTCACTGTAGGAAAACAATAATATTGGCTTGGTCCGTCATCAATGTTGGGGTTTTTTATGTGTTTCTGAGCACTTCGGTGGCAGCATTCTGTCCCTATGGCCCCGTGAGCTCAGGAAAACCACGGATGTGGTGCCTCTGGGTTTCGTAATTACTGTATAACCTATGTACAAACTGCCCTTTTCCTACAGATCGCAAAGGGAGCACAACAAACCAGGGAGGCAAAGCCTGATTTCCACGCTCTGGGAAGCGGGGAAACGGGTGATCACTGCTCGGACAGAGCAATCGCGGGCAGGTTTCTTTGCATCTCCCCGTGGTTTGTTTTTCCTCCGTCTCAGCGCCTGGTTTGTAAATCGGTCACCAAAGAGTGATTTCTGTCCTCCAGTGGTTTTCTTCTGCGCAGCCTGGCTCTGACTGGGAATGCTGGGAGGGAAGGGCAGAGGGAAGAAGGGTGCAAACTCCTGCTGCGAACTGCAATGTGAATTACAAGGAGTTTCCAGAGGCAGAGCCACCGTCGCTGGTCCTGCCTGGGACAGGGGATGTGCAGAGTGACCCCTGATGTGTCCAGTCCTGTCCTCAGACTCGGGACACACACGGTGACACCGCAGCCCTGTCCTTGCTGTGTTTCCTTCCCTTCTTACCTTCACACTGCTCTTCCCTCCCATGCAGCTCCTCCTCTCCAATCTATTTCTTCACGTGTGTCTCCTCCTCTCCAATGTTTCCAAACACTTTTCTACATGAGATTGTAATTATCGTATGAAACGCTAAAAATTTTTATTTTTAGGCCTTTCAAAGCTGTGTAGCCTCTCGCTGAGACACGCCTTTGGCTCTGCCAGTTTCCTCTTTCAATACGGAAGTTTTTACTGCTGAAGGCATTCTCACTTTCGTCAAACCTCAGGCTGGGCTTTTAAGGATTTCAATCGTTGGGAAAATGGGCTGAGCAAAGACCTTTTATTTTTGAAGACAACTTTGTTGCTTTGGCTACTCCTCACCATCATCTCCCGAGCGCGTGTAGGACAACACTGCGAGGAGGCACCCGAAGGGCTCATTCCCCGCGGGACAGCGGGGAGGGCGGCCGCCCCGGGGGCCAGTTCGCGGGGACAGGACGGGCCCCCCGAGCGGGGCGGTGACCGGATGGGCCGCAGCGGGAGGAGCAGCCGGGGCCGGGCCGGGGGCAGCGCTCAGCGCCCAAGATGGCGGCGGCCCCTGAGGCGGCCCTTTGTCTGCGGCCGCCGCCGCAGTGCGAGAAGGGCGCGAAACTGGGGCAGCGTGGACACGCCCCCTTCGCTGAGGGGGCGTGGCGGCCGCGCCCCCCGACCAATCAGCGGCCTCCACTTCC
>VZTA01014036.1:0-23252 GCA_013398855.1 Mohoua ochrocephala | reverse complement strand
GGGCGGTTTATGTGCTGAGCGCTCTCTCGGCGCTGGCTGGGCTCTACTTCGTGCTGCGGGCGGTCCGGTGAGTGCGGGCTGAGGGGGGAATGAGCACCCGACCGGAGCTGTGTCCGTGTTCCTGCTGGTCCCGCTCCCGGTCCTGTCCCGATCCTGGTGTTCCCTGATCCGGGGCTGTGTCCCTGCTGGTCCCAGGTCCTGTTCCCTCTGTCCCGGGCTGTGTCCCAGCTTGTCACGGTTCCAGCGTTCTTTGGACCCCTCTTGTCCTGGTTCCCCCTGGTCTGGGATGTCACCCTGATTGTCCTGGTGCTGGACCCGGTCCCCCTCGCTCGGGGCAGTGTCTCTGCTTGTCCCCGTTGTCCCGGTCCCTGTCCCCCGTGGCCGTGCCCCTGCCAGTCCCGGTCCTGGTCTGGATCCCCCCGAAGCCGGTCACGGTGTCCCTTGTCCCTGGCCTGCCCCAGTCCTGCTCCTAATCCCTGGGTTTGTGCCCATTTTCCTGAATCCCCCTCCCCTCCCTCCCTCCCTCTGCCAGCCGGGGCTCTGCTTCCCCGCGCATCCCCTTGGCAGCGAGTCCAAAGCGTTGCTGTAAATCCCCAGCACTGTTAATTACCCGAGGTAATTAGCGCTAAACCATCTCCGGTCCCGCTGGGTGGGGACAGCGGCTCACTCACTGTGCTCTCCCTGTCCCTCAGCCCCAGGTCCGAGGGCCCCAGAAACGAGCCCAAAACTCATTTCAGGTTGAAGAAGCCCCAGAGGAAGAAGTACGGGCTGCTCTCGAGCCACGATGAGAACATCGAGCTGGGCTCCCTGGACAGCGACGAGGACACCGTGTTTGAAACGCGGAACCTGAGGCGGTGAGGGAGCGTTTTGTGTGTTTTCTGCGTTGCTCTTTTTCCTCACAAGGGGCTGAGGCTCCTTTCCCAAAGCCGTGGGAGCTCTGGCACAGCTCCTACAAACCAGATCTGCATAAATTAAAGTGCCCGTGTGTGGTCTGTGTGTTGGCACACGGATTTATCTCGCTTTTCCTTGTTTTCTGGCCCGGGAAAGTCTCACTGACAGGGTTATTTGGACACTGCTGTGGGGTCATGGGGCTGTTGGGAGAGGCAGCCCTTGTGCCCAGTCTGGGCCTCCCTGTGTTAGACAGGAAAACAAAAATTCCTGGGTTTTTTTTTTCCTTCAGTTTAGGAATTGCTTCCAAGTCGTATCACAGTTCAAACCCCCAGTCCCATCAGGACATCAGGACATCCATTCCTGCTTTCCCAGCAAAATTCCTGGCTTGTTTTTTGGGTTTTTTAGTTTTTTTGTTCAATTTGGGAATTGCTTCCAAGTGATATCACAGTTCAGACTCCCAGTCTCACCGGGATATCCATCCCTGCTTTCCCAGCGTCGTGTTTACATCCCTCAAGTTCCATTTCTGGGGAGGTTGTTTTAAGATGAGGAGGAATGTCACCTCGAGGAATGTCACCTCGAGGAATGTCACCTCAGCTCCCCCACCCCGTGCTCCCCCTGATTTTGGGTGTCTCCTGTTTTTATTTCCAGATGACCAGTGGCACCGACTGCCCGGGCTGGTGGAGGGTCCAATCCCCCTGGAATCTCCAGAGCTCAACTTCCATATCTGCTTACAGTGACTGTTAATTAACGGTTCGAGCCCTTCCGTGGCTGGGGCAGGGGAAAGGGGACCAAATCTTTTTTCTTCACGTGCATTCTTGGGGACGTTTCTGGGGAAAAGTGGGAGCTGTTCACTGCGTGGGGAGAGCCTGAGGTAAGGGAGATGCTCCTGGGTGGTTTTCAGCACCTGAAATCCGAGCTCTGAGCTCGAGAGCTGCCCCTGTGCCTCGTATCCCTCTCTCCTTGCCCTAGAAGCATCAGATTCCTTTTCCAGGCTGATCCTCTTTCCTTCATGCAATATCAGGTTACTTCTTTGGGAAGCGTCTCCTGGGAGGAGCTGGGAGAGCTCTTGGTGTCTGTTAGACCAACAGGGGTTGGGAGGGTGATAGTTCAGACAGAACAGCTTTGGGAATGAGTTAAACGAGTGAAATTTTGCAGGATTAGCAGTTACCGGGATAATCCTGGTCGTTCATGGGTTTACAGACGTGTTTACAAAGGAAAGGGGCCACAACCCAAAGGAACATTTCTCCAAAAGAGCCGGCAGTGCCTGGACTCTGCCCAGCCCCAGTCGTGCGACACCAGGGACACGTGTGACACCTTCCAAGCTCTGGATTTTGAGATGCCCAAGGAAGAGCCAGGTGTGAGCCAGGGAGTGTCTTGGAGCAGCCGATGACTGGAAAAGGGGGTCCCCAACCCCTCCTGACCGTGATTCAGGGCAGCCCTGGCTGTGAATTATCTCCACTCGAGGACCCTGGAGTTTCACCCTCTTGGCTGGTGCTCAGCCGGGATCTTTCCTGCAGCCCATTGTTATGTGGATATTTGGGATCCGATTGTGTAGGACCAAAGGTGAATGTGTCAGGAGGTTGTTGCTGGGTGGATCTGCTGCTAAAACAGTGAAAACTGCTCGCCAAATGCTCCTGTCCCGTGGCCTTTCCTTGGAAATTGGCAGCACATCCTTAAATCCCACTTCCCCCACCCAAGCTGGTAGTGCCTTTGTTTGGAGAACCCGAGGGATTTGCCCCTGCGGGCAGGGAGGTCCCTGTGGCACCTTTAGGGTGAATCTTTAGAACGTCCTTGGAATGTCTTTGGCTCCTTTGCTTTGGCTCGCAAATCCCCTGTGGATCAGGGGGCACGGATGACACTTGGAGAAGGGACTGGGATGTGCTGATCAGGGAGGGGCCGGGGGCTGGCAGCTGCTCGGGGGTCCCCGAGGCAGCAGAGGGAGTGCTGTGATCCTGCTGTGATCCTGTGCAAGTGGCCACGTTTGTCCGTTCAGCCCCAGGTGAGGTTTCCTGGGGAAATCCCACCCCCGTGGCAGCTCCGTCTCTCCTCGTGCACTAAGGATTTTAAAATACACAGAAATATTTTTAATAACGCTGCCGTGTGCACACAGTGCTGGGTGTGCCCTGTTTTCAGGTCGTTTGGAGCCTTCCACGCCTGTTCTGGGTTGTTCTCTGCTTGTGGAGCTGCTGCAGATGGGAGCAGGCAGAGAATTCCATGTGGGAATTGCTGGAGTGGCTCCACCGGGCTGCAGCTTTCCCCGGGGATGATCGGAGCTCTGTGATCCATGGTCAGGGATCTCTCTTGATCCCGCAGGGCTGCCTGTGCTGGTAATTCCCTGGCTCTTCGATTCCCTCTGGAAAGCTGTTCCTTGTGCTGTTGAAGCCAGATGAGCCCAATCCACTGCCATGCTCAGTGTTTGACCAACACATTCCTCGACCTTCCTTTACCTGGAGTGATGAACCTGAGCATTCCTCAGGCTCCCCTCTTGTTGGACAGCTGGGGTTTGCAATTCTCAAGTTTCCTTACCTCGCAGAGAGTGGAGGATTTGTTTGTTGTTAAATGATTCGGATCAGAGGGAACCCCAAGCCGTGGGTCCTGCTCTGGAATGGATTCTGCTGGAATTCGTTTTGGCTGGAACAGGGGTTTGTGTTTGAGCAGGGAAAGGCGTGGAGCAGGTGATGAGGTGCCTGTGCTGTGCTGTGCAGGTGCCAGGGAAGGAAATCGAGGTGCCAGCTTGGAATTCCTGCACCACTTCCATGTTTTCAGACTCCCACCAGCCCCCTTTGAAGAGTGCAGGGTACAAAGTGGGGCTGTCACTTGTTCTGGTCCTGTTTGGGCTGGGGACAGCTTGGAGCTGTAATTGGGGACCCTTGTCAAGCTGCTCCCACTTCCATCCTGCCCCTTGGCAGCCGTTGGCATCTGGATTTGCCCTTTGTGGGCCGTGACATTCCATCCCTGCCCCGCTCTGAGTCCTTGGAGGCCTTTTCTGAGAGGAGAAAACCAAATGATGGACCTGAGACTCCTTGGGGTGCTCAGCACAATCCCATTTCTCCGGGAGGAACCAACTGGAGCTGTCCCTGCTGCAGTGTGAGCAGTGCCAGGCCAGGCCAGGGGTTTTTTTTGGGGTGGATCCTGCAAATAACAGCAGCGTTGAACACCTCACGTGACCTTTCCACAGTTCAGGTGTTCCTTCCACGACCCTTTCAGTTCCTCCACGTGTGTTTGATACCCTCATTTTAGGTCTCTTTGCACCACTTGGATCTTCCAGTAGCTTTCCAGTTTCAGTTTTTCAGGCTAAACACAGGGGATGCAAACAGACCTGGCCCTGGGCAGGCTGAGGCCTCGCCAGGCACTGCTGCACTTTTTCTTTCTCCGGGATGAATCAGGGTGTTGGTGGGAGACTCCGTGTGCCCGTTGGAATTCCTGCAGAATTCCTGCTGCTCATCCCAGCCAAAAGGAGCCGATGGACCATGACCTGTGACAGTCACCGCCCGTGGGCGTCTCGAGTGACCACAACAGCCTGCTCTGAATTAAGCCAAAGCCAAATCCCAAAGTTTACATTAATCCCACTGTCATTTTGGAGGTTTTATGGGATGCTCTGCTGCTGCTACCGACCTGCCCAAACCGACTGGGTTAATGGGATCTGTGGGAGCGGGGTGAGATCAGCTCTGCCCGTTGTGTTCTGTGCCTGGGATGGGATCTGCAGCACTGGGAGTGCTGGGAGAGGGGTCCGTGGTGGGAGCCCCCGAGTCAATAAACAGCACTTGAGCGTGTTACTGTCTGAATTCCCCGAGTGTTTCACCCTCCTGGAACTGCTGATCTGTCTTCAAACAGCCACCGGCCCTGTATTGATCTGTGGTTCTCCTGTCGTTGCGGCATCCCCTCCCTTGTTCCTGGAACCACTGGGATGATGCATTCCAGCCCACCCTTCCCTCCCTGCTGTGTGCAGGGGCTGCTGAGCCCCTGGGATGAGGCTGCTGTGGTGGGTTCATGGATTTATGGAGTCCTTTGGGTTTTCCCTCTGCCCTGCTCCCACTCACAGGACAGTGTCATTGTCCCTCCCTGTGCTCCCAGGGCTGCTGGTCACCTTGTGTCCCATCTGGAGCTGTCCAAGGCCAGGTTGGACAGAGCTTGGAGCAACCAAGGTGTCCCTGCCCATGGCAGGGGGTGGAATGAGGTGAGCTTTAAGGTCCCTTTCAACCCAGACCATTCCATGACTCCATGATTCTCCAATCATCTCTGGGTTGGTTTCAGTTTTCTGAAGTCTCCCCCTTTCTCCCTGCTCTCACATTAATCCTTTTTCTTGTACAGAAGACCAAATAAGGTCCCTGTGAGGCCAATTCCGGCCTCTCCACAGCAGCAGAACCAAATTCCATTTTGCTTATTTGGGAGCGAGGAAGGAGCGGCTGTTCCCTGGATCACTGAACCATGGAATCTCCTGAGCTGGAACGAACCCACAAGGACCATCAGTCCAACTCCCAGCCCTGCACAGACACCCCAACAACCCCACCCTGGGCATCCCTGGGAGCGGTGTCCAAACGCTCCTGGAGCTCTGGCAGCCTCGGGGCCGGGAGCATTCCCTGGGGAGCCTGGGCAGTGCCCCAGCAGCCTCGGGGGGGAAGAACCTTCCCTGATATCCAACCTAAACCCTCCTGACACAGCTCCAGCCATTCCCTCGGGTTCTGCCCCTGGTCCCAGAGAGCAGAGATCGGAGCTGCCCCTCGGGAGTCTCCCCTGAGTCTCCTCCAGGCTGAAATGGGAATGTCCCGGCTCCTCCGTGCGAGGAATTTGTTCCAGAACAAAACCAAGGGCATTCCCCGACTCTCACATCTGCTTCTCATCCTCCTCACTCCGGTTGTGTGGCTCGGTGGCACTGAGAAAACAGAAGCCACGTTCCCCCTGTCCCCCTCTGCCACCCTGTCCGTGTCCCCTTGTCCTGGCTGCTCCCATCCTGGAGCAGCTGAGGAGGGAAGAGGGTTTTGTTTGCTCCACCGTTTACCCTCGTTGCTGGTGGGGTTCTGGGGGGCAGCGGGGTCGGGGCACACCGGGAGCTGGGGCGCAGGGGATCCCTGTAGGTGGCACTCACAGACCAGACTTGAGGCTGCCGGGGCACTGCCGGCACCTGGGGAAGCTGCAAATAAATCCTGGCGCCTTGAAAGGCAAATCTCCTTCCTCCAGCAGCTGTCTGGGATGAGCTGGAAGTGCCCTTTGGGGGCTGTGTCCCTCTTGGCGTCGGGGTGGGGGAGCAGCAGGTTTTGGGGAGGCTCCTGGGGAGGTGTAGGGCTGGGGAGGGTCTCTCTCAGGGGAGTGTCTCTCGCAGGAGCAGGGGAGGGTCTTGCTCCAGCTCCACCTCAGCTGGATTTCACCTGGCCTTGTCAGTATTTGTCTGGGAAAGATTTTTATGGTTCTGGGCCTGACGAGGTTCTGGGATGCCCTGGGAGTATGGGGTGAAGCCACCGGCTCCGGCACAGACGTGAACACCCAGCCCTGGCACAGCATCGCCCTGGGGGCACCCCGGCTTTCCTGGGCCGAATTAACTGCGGTGCTAATGAACTAACAGAGGGCATTCAGGACAGCATCGCCCTGTCCAGTTAGCTTTGGATACTGGGGAAAATTCCTTCCCCAAAAGGAGCGGATCCAGCCTGGCACAGGCTGCTCGGGGCAGCGATGGAGTCACCATCCCTGCAAGTGCTCACAAAACCCCCTGGATGTGGCACCTGGGGACGTGGTTTAACGGTGGCCTTGGCAGTGCTGGGGGAACGATTGCACTTCACGATCTTGGGGGTCTTTTCCAACCTAAAAAATTCCACGGTTCTGCGCTTTCCCGGTGCCGGGAGCTGCCACAGGATGTGAACCAAGTGCTTGTTCCTTTTCAGGCTCAGGGGGCTGTTACCCCAATTAGCACTAATTGCCGTGGCCTGTGGTGCTGGACCAGCTGCAGCTGTGCCGTCCTCCCCCCCATCCCCGTTCCCTGCTCTGTGCCATCCCCTCTTCCCGAGCTCTCGCTGGGGACAGGCTCCGGCTGGTGCTGGCTGGGATTCCAGTCACAAACACAAGCTGGCGGCATGGATCTGCTCGGAATTTATTTTAAACTCGAGGTAAAGTGCTCTTGATGCTTTGGATGCAAATTTCCTCGCCTGGAATGGGAGCTGCGGGGCCGGTGGAGTGCCGGGGAGCTCTTTTGATTCCAGAGCCTGTTTGCTGCTGCGGCTCCTCACGCCGCGCTCCGTGGAGTGCGAAATCACCTCTGCGGCACAGCCCGGGGAGGGAGCGCTGCCGGCGCACGGAGCTCTTCTCCTGCTCTCTGTCCCCTGGTTTTAATGAGGGTTGGTGTCTAAAGTTGGGGTTTTTTAGGGTTTTTTTTTAGTGGTTTTGTGTGTGACAGCAGTCTGTGTGTGGATTTTTCCGGTCGCTGTGTGGGAGAAGAAATGGTCCAAGTGCCTCCAGCCCGGCCAAGGAGGGAAAAGAGAAAAATAGAGAGTGGGTAAAGGATGCTCCATTCATGGATTTCGGAGTTCTTTGTCACTGGATCCCTCCAGTACCAAACAAACCTCGGTTTTAACAGGTGGCATTAACCAAGGCCAGGCTGGATGGGGTTTGGAACAACAGGGTCTAGTGGAAGGTGTCCCTGCCCGTGGCAGGAGGTGGAACTGGATGAGCTTTAAGGTCCTTCCAATCCAAACCATCCCGGTGTTGTCTCCATGGGTCACTAGGCCGGGGATTGTCCCCATGAACGCGCCGGGCTCTTGTTGGTCCTGCTGGGGCCAAGGCCTGGATGGGTGAGGAGATGAGCATGGTCAGGAAAAAAAATGCCACGAGTTTTGTCCCATTTATTGCTCAAACGCTCGCTGGGTTGCTCTGGGTACTTTGGGGTGACTATGGGGAGCTCTTGGAATTTCCCCAGCTGCACTCACAATTCTCCTGTGCCTGTGTCTCTCTGGGGCTCGTCGTGGGCAGGAGCTGGGTGGTCTTGCTCACCTTCATTCCATGGCCACCAGCACTCCAGGATGTGTCTCTGCGTTGTTGGGAATGGGGTGGCACGTTGGGAAGGAAGCTGGGAATGTTTGAAAACCCGCTGCAGAGTCTCTGATGTCTCTTGTGTTCCGCTCAACAAAGCGCCTCTACACAACGAGCAGATTCTCCCGTATCAGAAATTACCTTTACTTAGTTGGCTTTTTGTCTAAATCCTCCTTCTGATCTTTATTTTTTTTTTTTTCCCTTCCATCATGGAAAGGTGAATGGAAGTGGCACTTCAGCCACCAAAGCCTTTCTCTTTAGAATCGCTGGTTGTTTTTTTTTGTTTTAAAAATTTTCCAAGGGGGCTTTGCAGGGGAGGAGGAAGGAGCGTCCGCTTTTCAAGTGACTCTGGGGAATAAAAGTAGAAAGGACAGGAATGATCAGAACCGTGCTGGCAACGGAACAATATTTTATTTTTGAGTACCAGAGCTAATTGGAGGAAGGAATTCACACGACGATTTTTTGCAATCTAAGGATGAGTAAACATGAAAGGGGCTCTGCGCTCCTGAACGTGCAAATGCAGCGGGGTGGGGTGGGGAGGGGAGGGGGGGGAACAGCCCAAAAATTAAATTGGAGACGATGTCTCGGATGTTACAATCCCACGTTTGCTTCTCACGGTGCTGGATCACAGTCAGGAGCTGAGGCTCGGGTCCAGGGATACCTGTGGGGGGCACGGAACTGCCGTGCACCTGTGGGCTGGAATCGCCAGAAAAAAGGGGATTTTGGGTCTGATTTGCTGGAAGCGCTTCCGCAGGCTGTGGGATCGCCGTGGATCTGAACAGATCCTGCTTCAGCAGGGCTTGCAGAGCCCCTGCCCCTGGAGAGGTGTTTGCAGACAATTACCAGCTGCTTTAATTAAAGTGGCACGTGGGGAATGGGGGGTGGAACGAGATGATTGGGAGTTCCCTTCCCATCCAAACTATCCTGGGATTCTGTGGTCGCCCTATTCCCAGTCACTGTGGTTCCTGGGTGCGAAGAGGTTCGTGATGTCACGTCCAGTGCTGGGAGATGGAACTGGAATGGCGCTGAACTGGTGTGTGGGCAACTTCCTCACCCCGTGTCCCACTGGAAGTGTCACCCAGCGCCGCTGCGATTCCCTCCTGCCGCGCTGGAACCCCCAGGAGTTGCTGTTGGCAGCACCCGGGCACCCTCAAAATGCTTCCATCCACCACGTAACGGGAGCCTGGCAATGGGGGTGTGGAGATTTGCAGCTTTGCGGCCAGAAGAGCCCATTTTGGGGTCACTCTGGGGCAGAGCATCGGGAGGTTTGTCCTGCTCCGTGTGAGGGGAAGGCAGAAGGTTTCCCTGGAGAGGCTCCAGCCCCTCCACCGAGCGTTCACCCCGCCCCACTACGCTGCTGTTACGTTCCGGTGGTTAATTACTCTCGCTCTTTAAAATAATAAAACCTCGTGTACTTAAAATAATCCCAATTATTTCATTGTTCAGCCTGAGCTGAGCCCAGCCACCCCCGCTCCTGCAGAACTGCTGGAAAGGCTGTTCCTGACAGGGAAAAACTGATGGGCATTAACGCCCGTGAGCAGCAGCCGAGGGGATTGAGGCTTTGGGGAGGGGGGGCTGCTCTACCTGCAGCCCCCAGGTGCTTCTCCAGGACATCCCACGGCTCATCGAGTCCGATTCCAGGTGATGTGTGGCAGGGCCTGTTGCAACAGGACGAGGAGTGATGGTTTTAAACCAGAAGAGGCTGGATTTAGACTGGATAAAAGAAGGGAATTTGTCATGGTGAGGGTGGAGAGGCCCTGGCACGGCGTGCCCAGAGAAGCTGTGGCTGCCCCACCCCTGGGAGTGCTCAAGGCCAGGTTGGATGGGGCTTGGAGCAACCTGGGCTAGTGGAAGGTGTCCCTGCCCATGGCAGGAGGTGGAACTGGATGATTTTTAAGGTCCCTTCCCACCCAAAGCGTTCCAGTGTTCCACGACATTGCCAAAACCCAGGCTGGCAGCACAGGGCTGCTCCGGCTCTGCTTCCAAGGGCACCCCGGAGGAGCAGCTCCTGATGGGAGATTCTTCTGGAGGGATGAGGCTGGGGAGCCTCATCTTACAAAGGGGGACCCTCAAAGGGGCCGAGCAGGATCGTGGCAGTGCTTCCATCTCCGTGTGCACCGGAGGCACAGCGGGACCTCGGCCGCGGTGGCTCAGGCTCGCTCGTGCCGGGGTGTATCGGCGTATTTTGATCCTTTTTCCTGCCGGTGTTATTTTAATCCGCTTTTCTCTCACATCAAACTCCTCTTTCTGCAGAACACAGAGAGGCATCAGGTTTGTGCCCTTTGTGATTGGTCGCAAAAGGCTGCGATAGCGCGTTTTCCCTTTAGAACTGGAGGTTTTATCCCTGTGATAACTTTAGCTTCGCCACAGTCATCGTTTGGGCTGCTCCACTGGCTCGGATGAGAGCGGGGAAAACGCTTCCCAGATTTATTAGAGGAAGAGAGGGCTGGGTGTTCTTAAGGAAGATTCCCGCTCCTGTCACCTGGGAGTTACCTGGTGGCTCAGGTGGGTTTGGAAAGCAGCCGAATTCAAACCGAAATCACCTTCTCCCTCCATCTGAGGTGGGCTGTGGCTTTGTCAGGCTTCACATCAAGGCGTTGGTTGGCACCGCTGCCAAGGTGGTTATTGCCAGGGTGGATGATTGCCAGGAGCAGAAGTCCCTGGGAGCTGCCCGCTTTTCCTGGGAGCTGCGCAGTCAGAGGGAGCCCTTTCCCTCCAAAGCCTGTGCTTCCCACCTAGAAAATAACACGTAGGGAACGTTTTTTTTTCAAATGAAGGAAGGATTAAGGCGCAGCAAGAGCTGATTTGCCAAAGGGCACCCGGGGAAGCGGTGATGGATCAGAGATGGAAGTGGAATCCTCGGCTCAGCCCGCGCCTGCCCCGCCACCCTTCTCCTTCCCTGCTCCCTGGCTGCCCAGGTCTTATGGGATAACCAGGACTTGGATTTCCATCCTCTTAAAAGAGGCAATTTAAGGAGCTTTCCAGGGGAGCAGAGCTGCAGGTCACCTCCTCGCCACTGAAGATGTTTTTCTCCCCCTTTCTCCATCCTCGTGCTCCTTCAGAGCCTCTTCGCTCTCCTCCTTTCCCACCGCTCAGAGCCATTCTCCCAGCTTCAAAAGGTTTCCTAATTACCCTAATGAGGTCAGGAGAGACCAAACGCTTCTGTGACTTAAAGCAGGGGTGGGAAGGGGTTGGGAGGGGGGAAATATCCCGACTGATATTCAGTGGTGCCTGAACGAGGTGTCTCCCCCTCCTCACGTTCCCCCCACCTCCCATCTCCAGCAGATAAAAAAAAAAAAATATAACAAAAAAAAGGGAAATGTGGACAGAAGGTCTCAAATGTATCAAACAGCTTTTAAAAAGAAATTCCTTTTGCCTGTCAAAAGAACAAACAGATACACCAAAAACTGTCAGAATTAGTGTTGGAGTAATTGCAGCAGCTCTCCAAGGTTAATGCTCCATTAACGAGCAGCTCTCACGCAGCTAAAAGCCAGGACGAGACAGGTTGTCAAAGGCTTCCAGGAGATTAAAGCGCCGCGTTCCCAGCCAAACTCTCCCGTGGATGTTGTTTGGGAGGGAGGGAAGGGGGGTGTTTGTGGGGTGGAAGCATCACCAGCCCTGGCGTTGGCGGAGAAGCTCGACCCGGAGCCCAGGGATGGTTTCCAGGCCTTGGTGAGGTCGCTGCCCCCCGGGGCCTCGCTCGGTTTTAAACACTCCAGGAATTTTTCAGCACCTTTAGGCCGAGGTTTAAGCGTGTCCTGAAGGCAGCCCCGGGTCCGTGGGATCTGTTCTGGTCACTGAGAGGAGTGGGGCCAGGGGGAGTGGGATGCTGGGGGGCTGTGACACCTCAGGAATGAATCCAGCCTGGGTTTCAGCCAGCCCAGGCGATTCCTTGTGAGCCCGGCGTAATTTGGAATGGGTTTGGGGCCTGATTTCATCTTCAGGCCAGTGCAAGACTCATTTAAATAGAACTGACCTTGATTGTTCTTTTGTAGAAGAAAGGAAAACCATCCCAAACTTCCGGGGGTGTGTGATCCAGCAGTGACAGAGCAGCTTTGGGATCACCTTCCCGGGTGGATCTGGGTGTTCAGCACCTTCCAGCACAGCAGTGGCTGCTCACGGTGGATGTGGCTCCGAGCTCAGGGGTTTATAAAGCACAGGAGCATTGAGCCCTGCAAAGGTGGGATTTTGGGATTGTCCTGTGGAGGTCTGGGAGTTAGACCCAGATCCCTCGTGGGTCCCTTCCAACTCAGGGTATTTCACGAGTGTGTGATTCTCAGGTGCATTTTGGGTGGGAAAAGGCAGTTACCTTCCACAGCCTTGGTAATGGCCACCCTCAGCCATTTCCATCCCAGCTTCCCTGCATGTGAACAAATCCCCCCTCAGAAGGAGCCGGTGGCCTCCTGCTGCTCCTCGTGATCCCGTGTCCGGTGTCTGGGCTGTGGCTGGTGGCACCTTCACTGGAGATCCCTGCCAGGACCAGGACTTTGTTCCACGGCCACTCCACGTGGGACGTGGGAGCTGTTCCCACGCCCCAGTGCAGCAGCCCTGGCCGAGAAGGCTGCTGAGGGAATGGAAAAGGAGAGGAAAAGAATCCAAGTGGCGAGGCCGAGCCTTGTGAAGGGGCTGGTGGAGAGCACGGGGGTCCCACAGTGCCAGACCCGCCTGGGGTGACCCAGGGAGCAGGGACACAACGTCCCCTCGGGCCCCTGGGAGCAGCTGCATCCCGGTAATGTGGGACTGGGGACCTGAGCCTGGGATCCGCAGGATAATGGGCCAATTTTGGGTCGTGAATGGCTGGGAGTTGACTCAAGGGAGGTGCGAGAGGCCTCTTGGAAGGAGCAGCCGTGGGCAGGGGAGACGAACAATGCCGTAATTAGGGAATTAAACCTTTCCTGTGCTTCTCTTTCCCCACCCCAATACAATTTGTAACGATCAGACCTGGGGTGCAGCAGGACCAGACGGGGCGAGTCGTCTGTACAAGAGCAAAACAAGCTCCTGCCCAGCCCCTGCCTCTTCATTAAGTCGATTTGCATTCCTAATCTCCATTTGCCGTTATTATTTTCCCCCTTGTGCCGAGTGCGGGAGATTTGCATAAAGTTCCTTTTTTCTTGTTTTTATTCACGCTCAAGGTCAGAGACTCGGTGAGACACTGACGAAAACAATCCCCTCCTCACCCTCCTTTAATTCTTTGCAGAAACATGTCCTGGGGATTTTAACATAACAATTGCTGGGGAAGGAGGGGGGGGACCCGAATAGAGCCCTCGGAGAGGGGGACCTGAACGGAGCCCTTGGAGGGAGGAGACCCCAACAGAGCCCTTTCTGTGCTGGAAACGAGCTGCCCAAAGGAGAGATGCAAATCCACGATGAGAAGGGAAGGGGGAGATGGATCTGGGAGCAGCACCAGTCGTTCCTCATCCTGCTGAAATGGGAGAGCTGGTCCAGCTCTCTTGGAGCCGTGGCTCGAGCAGAGCCTGTGCAGAGCCCTCTCTGAGCTGGGAGCACCAAGCAGCACACCCAGGTCCTGTGCCTTGGCCAGGGCACGCTCTTGGTTCCTCCTGCTCCGTGTGTTCACGGGGAATGGTGCTTGCCTGGGGCAGGTCTCCAGCTTATCCCGCTTCTTGTCTGGAATCCTTGGAGTTGGGGGATGCCAACACCCAGGACACCCTGGGCCCTCGTGGGAGTGGGAGTGGGAGCTCCGGGGTTGATTCCTGAGCTTGGGAAGGGACGAGGGGGTCTCTCAGAGGGAGCCCCAAATCCTCTCGTTCCTGCTGCGATGCTTCACGATGTTCCTCACCCTTCCCAGGGGGAGCAGGGCTGGGTGATGGGGCACAGGCATCGCTTCCACCTCCAGGTGTTGGGACAAGGACAGCAGCCCCTCCCAAGGAATCCAGTTTCCCCGTGGTTGGGAGGTTAAAGGAAGAGGGAAAAACTCTCAAGCCAGCTGAGAGTGTGGAGCAGCCCTTTTCCCCCCATGAAGCAGTCAGGTTTCTGATTTCCAGATTTTTCCTGATTTTCCCAGCTCTTGTGCTTCATTCAGAGCTTGGCATGGGGCAGAGAGGACACCTGAGCTCTGCCTGTACCCATTGGGTTCTGAACCCCTTAAAAGGGGGAAAATCCCTTTTTAGCCCCACGATGTTTGCAGATTTCCGCTGGATTTGGGAAGGAGGGAGTGAGGAATCGGTTCCTTTTCATGTGCTCGAGCCGTGACGGTTTTAACGTGTCTAAATCATGTGAATCCCGGGGTTTGGGCACGTCTGAGGTATCCTGGGGGCTGGTGAGTGACTGGATGGTGGCAGATGGTGGCTTGTGGGGGTGGTGGCCCAGCTGCTCCCGAGTGACCTGGGTGGGAATGGGGAGGGATTGACTTTGGGAGCAGTGGAACGTCGGACGGCCGGGCTGATGACGGGGCTGGCAAGAGCCAGGAGCTGGGTTTTGTCTGGTGCTGTGAGCACAGAAATATGTCTTATTTCCCAGAACTGGGAGGTGCTTTTTTCCCGAGGATGCTCCAGGGCTCTCAGCTCCCGTGATGTGAGTGTTTTCCTGCCCCTTTAATGCTTCACTAAACAGTTTGAGCTGCCGCCTCTTAATGCCCCAGCAAAGCACGGAACGCTCCGGAGCGGAAAGAGCAGCGAGGAAGGAGGGTGATGGAAAAGAGAAGAAAAGAGGCTGTGAGGAGAGACAAAACCAGGGAGAAGTCACCTTTTCCCTTTGGCGTTCCTGGTCCTTGCTGTTGTGAAGGCAGCTGGATGCTGAGGGTCCCCCCAGCTTCTGCTGCTCCTCCAGGCAAGAGCTGGGCTTCTCCCGCCCTCTCCCTGCCCTTCCTGGGCTCTGTCCCGCACCAGTGGGCACATGGGGGGGTGAAGGTGGTCCCTGGGCCACCGGAGGGGACACTGAGGGGCAGATGCTTGGGACCTGTCAGGATTCTCCTGACCTCTGGCTCAGCCCCTGGTGAGCACGATGGGGCCAACACCCATGGGGTTGGTGCCCTGCAGCCCACGCTGGTGATCCCAGCCCGCTGTCCTCGCCGGGTGTGTGCTTCCCAAAGCTTGGGAGAGGCCAAGGACGGGGAGGGGGGAAAAAAAGAGACAGATTTCGAGTTTGAACCCACCCAGGAGAAGTTTGGCCTCCTCCCGCCCTGCTCCGAGGGCTCTCCTGCTCTTAATTCCAGTCATTGCATTCCCTGCACTCGGTGTCCCCTCCCCGGCACCGCTTGCCCTGCAGTTTGATCCGTAAGTACCAAAGGTACCGCCTCGGGCTGCAACATTCGGCATCCTCGGTCGCCATAGGAACGGGAGCTGGGGGTCCCCCGCGCCCGCTCCCCCGGGGCCCAGCTCCGGGGGCTGAGCTCCAACGAGCCTCTGAAGTTGGGCTGCTCAAGGCCGGGGGGAGCGGGCTGTGCCAGCCTGGGAGGGAGCGGCAGCGGCCGCCGAGCCCCGGAGCACAAAGACAGAGGTTATTGGTGTCAAAGAACTCGCGGCTCCAGAGGCTGAGCCGCGGCTACAGCTGCTCTTAGCGGAGGGGAGTGAAAACCGGGAGGAGGGAAGGGGAGAGCGTGGAGCTGGAGCCAATTATTGCCAGGCGGGATGGGAGGAAGAGGAGGAAGGTGATGGAGATGTCAGCAGGTGGGGAGGGCAGGGGGGAGGATGAGGCTCGGGGCTCGGCTCATCACTGATCATGCAATCATCGAATATCCTGCGGGGGGAAGGGATCCAGAGGGATCATGGAGCCCGGTTCCTGGGGATGTGGTGTAGGACCTGTTGCGATAGGACAAGGGTGATGGTTTTAAAGTAAAATGGGGTAGATTTAGACGAGGGATAAGGAAGAGATCTGTCCCTGTGAAGGTGGGGAGGCCTTGGCACAGGGCGCCCAGAGCAGCTGTGGCTGCCCCATCCCTGGCAGTGTCCAAGGCCAGGTTGGACGGGGCTTGGAGCAACCTGGGATAGTGGAAAGTGTCCCTACCCATGGCAGGGGGTGGCACTGGGTGATCTTTAAGGTCCCTCCATCCCAAACCACCCTAGGATTTCATTTAGAATCCTTTAGATTGGAAAAGGCCCTTAGGATCTGAGCCCCTGCCCACGCAGCTGCTGTCCCCGATGTTTGGGAATTCAAGCAGACCTGGGAGTTTGAGCCTTGGCTGTGGGTAAGCCAGGGGCAAAGGCAGCTCTTCCCTGAGGGGACACAGCCCCGGGCCCGCTGCCGGTGGTCCCCACTCCCCACCCCCGGTGAGTGATGTGCGGAGCCGCCCGACTCCCCCCCGAACCACCTCCGCTCCCTAATTGCTGACAGTTATTTACTGTAAAGACAGGAGCACACGCACCACCGCCTCTGACAACTCGTGTCAAAGCCCCGCCAGAAACTATCACTTTACAGCTTTATTTATTGCCCCTTTTTTTTTCTTTTCCCAAACAGATCTATTCCCTCTCCCCTCCGGGCGCCGCGCTCCTGCCGGCGGCCGCGCTGCGCCGTGGGGCTCCCTGCCCAGACCCACCCCGGAGCCCCCCCTTCTCCCGGTCCATGCCTGGCTGGGCGCTGACGGACGGGTGCAAACGGAGGCCAGCGGAGCCCCCCGCACGCCGCCGTGTTTATTTGCTGTCTCTCAGCCCCTCGATGTTCAAACATAATTGGTTCTGCTCGGCGCAGTAAACACTGATGTGTCGCATCAGCGAGCCGGAAGGGCACCTACACGCAATTAAAATAATTGGGCGCGTACCTGGCTCCGATCCCCCCCCCTCCCCGACGCTGTTCTCCCTTCATCTCCTCCTCTCCGTCCTTTGTTCCATCCCGCTCCTCTCGGTGCCCGTTCCCTGCCGGGGCAGGGGTGAGGAGGGGGTGCCCCGTGGAGCGGGAGGGGTCCCACGGAGAGGGGCATCGGGCGCTGCTGGCCTTGGCCTTGGCACAAGTGCAGGATGAGTCCTCCGATGAGGGAGATGATATTCCAGCCCAGACCCATGAAATATAATGAAGGCCCGAGGGACTGTACCAGCTCCTCAGTTAAAAATGATGCTGTTATATTTAGACAAGGTAACTGGAGGCCCCTCCGGACAGCGCCGAGTACAATTTTTTGTTTAATGATTCCATAATCTGATATAATATCGGGCCTGTAAGACATAATGAAGACCTGGGGGAGTTTACATCTTCGCAGCTTTAAAGGGTCCCTGCTCGGGGACGCGGCCAGGTGGAGGTTTGAACTTTGATGCAGTCAAACGTGTTTTTCTCTGGGTTTGTTTGACATGATTGAGGGAATCCAGCAGCCACGGGGAGAGGGGATGGAGCAAGTGCAGCCGTGCTCGCACCAACCCCGCAGCCGGTGCTCGTGCCGAGGGGGGGCACCGGGAGGGTTTGGGGGGCCCAGCCGGGCTGTGCTGGGATCTGCACGGATGTGGTCGCAGGGGTGGGGGCTTCAGGAGATCAGGGTGGTCTTTGGGAGGTTGTGGTGGTCTTCGGGAAGTCACGGTGGTCTTCAGGAGGAGGTTGTGGTGGTCTTTGGGGGCGGTGATGCCTCCGGAGCAGAACGGCCGAGCCCTGTGGCGGGCAGGGGCAGCGGAAGGGGAGAGCGAGGCTGCTCCCACCTCAACTCAACCTCTGCTTCTGCCAACCTCTGAGATGGAGTTTTTGGTGCTTTAAGCTGTTTTGGCCCGGCCTGGGGGTTCCTGCTCCCGCAGCAGCTCACAGTGGGTCCTCTGGGAGCAGCACCGGCGGTGCCAGCGGTGCCAGGCTGGGCACAGCCGTGCTCCCTCTGGCTTCTCCCACCTCTCCCAGGGTGAAGCCCAGCTCAACCCCGCTCCCTGTGCCACGATCCAGAACCGAGAGTGACATCAGGGCTGCTGGCACCAAAACCGGGAGGAACGGGGCCGGCAGAGCCCGTGCCACGCTTTGCTGAGCAGTTGATCAGAGGCCGATCACAGGCTGAGGGTCAGGATAAGGGTGAGGGTCCTTTGGTGGTGGCCACACAATGGAGTGACTTTTTCCACACGGCGAGACCAAACACCTCCAGGGTCAGCATCACCAGTAAATCTCTCTGCCGTGTCCATTTGGGAGCGGATCCTCGGTGGAGGAGCTGGTGCTGATACCTCCATCCTGCCTGCTGAGTCCCACCAGCGCCGGGCTGGATGCTCCGGGACCGTTCCTGGTGCGCACTTGTCTGGGTATCCGTGCCGGGAGATAACCTAATCCCATTTAGCCTTGGAGAGAGCCGGCAGATCCCTCCCCTGGGAGCCCGCGCGCGGCGGGGGGTGGTCTGTAATGAATTCCCATCATTCCAGCACAAAGGGAGCTTACAGGAGCGCTCGCCGCAGAAAATATGAGGGTCGCTGCCCTATCATCCCTCCGAGACATCCGTCGTAGTTCAGTGATTCCCGGCTGCTGACAGGCAGCGGCCCTGGGAGGCAGAGCCGGGCCTCGCCTTCCCGGCTCTTTCCTGCCCGGAAAACGCCTTTTTCTGCCAAAAGAATGGGTTTAACTCTCTGCCTGGGACTGTGCTCGCCCGTCACCCACCCGAGCAGGTGTGTGGCCCTGTAGGACATCGCCCCGCGGTGCCCCTTCCCTTTCACCCCGGTTTGTTTTTCATCTGCATTCCGGCGGCTCCCCGGGATTCCCGGTGGAAAAACCCTGCCCCGAGTCCTGCGGGAGCTGGGAGATGCCTCGGCCGCTGGATGGGAGCTGGGGGACGATGCCGTGATGGTCGCAGGGGGATTGTGCCTGCAGACCCCAGGGTCAGGTTTGGGGGTGTTTGAGGAGCCACCCGGGGGGTCCCTGTGACAGGGAGGCTCCAGGGAGCCATTCCCCCTGCCAGGGCCTGTTCCAGCTCCCTGCTCTCCCTCCCTTCTCACCTTTATTTATTTAATTTTTTTTTTTCCCCCCCTTCATGGAAAACCACACGGTGGAACCTGCCCCCTCCAAGCCGGGTTTTCCTGCGGCTCCGTGGCTCGGCCGGGATGTCTCACCTCGGGAGCTGCCAATCCGTCTCTGTCAAGCTGTCAGCCCGGAGCGCGGGCTGGAGCCGCTGCAATTCAAAGTGGATTAACTCCTCGGGCTGCCCTCCCTCCCCCCGCCCCTCCCCATTCCACTTGGGTGGGTTTTGGCCGAACAGAAAACGCTTTTCCCCTGCGCTTTCCATATTCAAAAGCTCCCGGAGCGCAGCCGGGTGGCAGCGGGGGCCGCGGGGCCGGGGGCTTCGGGCCAGCCCGCGGGGCCGGTGGCCGTGGGAGAAGGACACGGTGGCCGTGGGAGAGGGGCACGGTGGCCGTGGCACCGCGCCGTGTCCCTGTGGCGCCGTTAATGGGGTTCTGGGAATGGTCTGTGCGGGGATGGGGGCTCCCCAGAGGGGTGAAGGGCTGCAGACCCTCCCCAAAGCTCTTGGCTGTTCGGCTGCTTGTCCCCAGAGGGCTGCGGGGCTGGGGGGCTGCAGGATTTGGGGGGCTGGGGGTTGTAGGGTACAGGACTGGGGGGCTGCAGAATTGGGGAAATGCCGGATTGGGGGGGTTGGGGTCTGCGGGCCACAAGGTTATGAGGTTGGGGGCTACGGGACTGAGGGGATGCAAGATGGGGGGGACTGGGGGCTGCAGGGTTGTGGGGCTGGGGGGGCTGTGGAGACGTGGTCTGGGGGGGGTGTTTGTTTTCCCGGGTGATCAATTCCCCCAATCCAACCCCAACGGGGTCGGGGCCGTGTCGCGTTAGCGGCGACCCGAGTGCACGGTGACAGCCCCGGGGGGCCGCGAGGGGCACCGGCACTAGAGGGGGGTATTGCCTAAGCAATGCGGTGCTGCCGCTCCGCCGCTGCCGCCGCCTCAGCTTTGGGGCGAAACCTCAGGATTTTGGCAGGATTTCGGCCCTTGGCGGCTTCCCCGGCTGGTTTTCCAGGTGTCGGCTGCGCCGGTATCCAGGTGCCGTTCCTGCACCGCTCCCGCCCCCTTCGCGAGGGGGCTGTGAGTTAATTCACGCTTAGAAATCGCTTTGAGGACGCTGCTGCGAGCGGGTTCTCCGGTGCCACCGTCCCCGATGGCCGAGGGACAGCGGCCACCAAACGCCACCGAGCCAAGGGGAGCCGCGCTCTCTCGTGGCAGCCCGGCTCCGGCGTGGGAAGGGTTTATCCGCAGCTGGATTTTGGGGCTGGGTGTTTTAACGAGCATCGGATGAGGCGGCAGAACGTGTCCGGTGCTGCTGGGGGAAGGTGTGAACGGCCCCGGGCGAGGCGTGTCCGTGCCCGGGCTGCGGGAGGGGTTTGGGTGTTGCCCGGTTCCCACCCTGAGCCGCGGGCTGTGGCTCTCTCCCATCCCGCTGGAGGGGAGACTCTGCCCGGGGTCCCGGGAGGGCCACACAGGAGCTCTGAGCGCACCCACATTCGGGGTGTATTTGTGGGGTTTTGCAGTTTTTGCACTTCTGCGGCAGCTTACTGGGTTTCCTGAATAAACCGGGAGCTCAGGGAACCTGGGAGGCTCCAGGGAGCAAAACCTGGGAGCTGGAGCTGTGCCACAGTCTGGCCACACTGATGGATGTCCCCAGCGCTGCCCCCCAGCCCCGTGAGCCCGGGGATCCCGAGGGATGGGCCCCTCGCCGACCTTTGCGGGGTCGGTGCCTTTGGGTGGGATCGGTGCCCGTGGATGGGGTCGGAGCCCGTGGATGGGGTCGGTGCCCGTGGGTGGGATCGGTGCCTGTGGATGGGGTCAGAGCCCATGGATGGGGTCGGTGCCCGTGGATGGGATCGGTGCCTGTGGATGGGGTCGGAGCCCGTGGATGGGGTCGGTGCCTGCGGATGGGATCGGAGCCCGTGGATGGGGTCGGTGCCTGTGGATGGGGTCGGAGCCCATGGATGGGGTCGGAGCCCGTGGATGGTGGCTGGTGCCTGTGGATGCTGCATAATGCCAAGGATCTCTCGGCTGGGGACATCAGCACCACTCTCTTGCCTCCACGCCTGGCATCTGGATCCTGCTGCCAGCTGGGATTTCCCGTCACGCTGATCCCTTCCAGTTTGGGAAGCTCCAAGGGACCCACCTGGGCTCCTTTTTTTCCCCTGTTGCAACTCCATTCCCAGCAGCCTGGCTCTGCTCTGTGCCAGCGCTTCCCGGCCCTTTCCCCGCGACTCCTCACCTTTTTAGTGGGAAGGGTTTTTTCTGTCGGTAGCAAATATTTTCCATAATTTCCTGGCCGATCCAATTAATGCAGAGGGAGGCGGGTGTGAATTATCCCTCCCTGCATCCAGCCTTGCCCCCTGCATGGAGCTGGGGGCTGGAAATAGCAGGATTTGCAGTAATTAAGGCAAATAGTTGGTTTTGTTTGGTAAGAAAAACAACCTGGTGCTGTTTGGAGAAGCCAGAAAAATCCTGGAAAAGGTTTTTCCTTCCCGTTACCAGGAGTGGGGAAGGAGAAGCAGTTCCATGCAAAGCAGGGCTGGGCCCCCGCCTCGCCTGGGGCAGGGACGTGTTGGGACCGATCCTGGCTGGGAGGGAACGCGCCGGGGCGGGCGTGGGGCTGCTCCTGCCTGATCCCAACGGATCACCCCCTTCCCAGGGGATTCAGTCTGTGACCCCTCGCAGCTCCGGCAGGACTGAGCTGGGGTGCACTGAGTTGAACTGGGATGCACTGGGTTGAGCTGGGATGCACTGGATTGAACTGGGATGAGTTGGGATGCACTGGGTTGAACTGGGATGTGCTGGGACACACTGGGTTGAGCTGGGATGCACTGGGTTGAACTGGGATGAGCTGGGATGTACTGAGCCAAGCTGGGATGTGCTGGGACGCACTGGGTTGTGTTGGGATGCACTGGGCCGAGCTGGGATGTTCTGGGACGCACTGGGCTGAACTGGGATGCACTGAGCCAAGCTGGAATGCACTGGGATGCACTGGGCCGAGCTGGAATGCACTGGGCTGAACTGGGATGCACTGGGAGCCTCCAGCCAGCGAGTGCCCATTGGTGACCCGTCACCTCAACCCATGGGCGACCCCTCGGCCAGCCCGGTGCCCTTTGGCTCATTCCCATTCCCCAATCCACAAACCCCGATGGGATCCCTCTGTGCCGCGGCAGCTCCGGATTTTGCCGTGCCCCCGGGGCTGCCCCTGGAATCTGGCTCTGCCGGGGCTCCCACCGCCGGCCCCGAGCCGGGAGGAACCATGGCCGGGCCTCCCGGAGAGTCCGGAAAGGCTTTTAGCGGCTTGGCTGGAGAGATGGAAACAAATGAAGTTGACAGACAAGTGTCCGGGTTTGTGGCAGCGTCCGCTGACAGGAGGGAGATTGGCTGTTGGGGGCTTGATGGAGACGGATCCTGATGGGAGCGGGATGAGGAGATGGATAACCTTGATGGAGCTGCGGCGCGGGAGGATGCTCCGGCGGCGTTATTCCAAAATAATTTGGTTTTTATTTGTTTTCCTTTGGGGCGGGGGGAGGGATGCGGAGCCCCACAGTCCGTGGAATTTTTCCTAAATAGATTTGCTAAATAAATAATGAGGAGGATCCATATTTTATTTATATCCCACCTCTCCGTGTGGCGCTGGAGGTGTTTTACACCGGGCCGCTCCCTCCCTTTTAGCACGGACAAACTCCGAAGAGCTCGTGAGATGGAGATGGATTTACAGGGATATTTGGATGCTGAGCAGAAGGACGGGCAGCGGGATGTGCTGGAACTGCTCCTCCTGATGGAGTTAATGGGCACCTTGGCGCTTTGTGAATCCAACTGGAAGCGTCTTTGCATCTGGAGGCACCTGAGGAATTCTGGTGGGAGCCAGCTCTGGCTTCAAGGAGCTCAGGGGGGACCTAAACACCTGGGACGATACTCCAGGACACTCAGGGGGGCATTCCAGGGTCCTTGGGGAGGAGGATCTGGAATCCACCCGTGTCCGCTCATCCTTCTGAAACAGTTTTTGAAACTTGGGGGAGACCTGGGGGGGTCTGGGAGCAGAGCAGGTCCTGTCCAGCAAGGACCAGCCCCCCTGGACAGCCCAAGGGGAGCGTCCTTGCTCAGGGATGTGACCCCAGGGCTGTGGGGTGTCCTGGCTTGGGGACATGGCTCTGGCGCTGTGGGGTGTCCTTGCTCAGGGATGTGGCTGGGTGGAACACCTGTGACCAAAAATTCCGCTGGGTTTTCCCTGTTCTCCCCAAGGTCTGTGCTCCCCGCAGCCGGACACGGCCCCACAGCAGCTCCAGGGCTCTGTGTTATTCCCGTCACTGCTTTCCAAGATTTCCACAAAGCAGAGTGATCCCTTCACACAAATCATTCATTTATCTCTGGATCAGAGGTGAAAAAATGTCCCTGCAGAAGGGGGGGGGGCTCTCCTTGTCACCATCCGTCTGTCTGTCTTTCCTTGGCACCTGTGGGTCACAGGACATGTCCCTGTCCCCATCCCCTTCC
>VZTA01014035.1:22866-58433 GCA_013398855.1 Mohoua ochrocephala | reverse complement strand
GGAGACCAGGGTAAAGGAATGTTAGAAGGAAGACTTTCCATTGGCCAAGGACTGAGCCAAAGAACACCTAAACTAAGTTGACATCTGCAAGTTCATGGGCCCTGACAGGATGCATCCACAAGTGCTGAGGCAACTGGCAGACATCATAGCCAGAGGACTCATGATCATCTTTGAAAGGTCATGGAGATCAGGAGAAGTGCCTGAGGACTGAAAGAAAACCTGGTCTTCAAAGTGCCAAGAAAGGGGACACAGGGAACAACCAGTCAGTCAGCCTCACTTCAATCCCTGGAAAGGTGATGGAGCACCTCATTCCAGATACAATCTATATCCACATGGAAGACAAGAAGCTGATCAGGGGTAGTCAGCATGGATTCACTAAAGGTAAGTCATATTTGACCTGCCTGATTGCCTTCTACCATGAAACAGCTACCTGGATGAGGGGAGAGCAGTGGATATTGTCTATCTCAGCTTCAACAAGGCTTTTGGCACTGTCTCTCACAACATCCTTGTAGGCAAACTCAGGAAGTGTGGACTGGATGAGTGGACAGTGACATGGATTGAGAACTGGCTGAGTGCCAGACATCAGTGGCACAGGGTCTAGTTAAAGGCCTGTCAATATTGATGTCACCCAGGGTTCAATACTGGGCCCAGTCTTGTTTAACTTGTCCATCAATAGCTTGGAGGAAAGGGGCAGACTCCTCCTCAGCATGTTCACTGATGATACAACATTGGGAGGAGTGGTCAATACCCCAGAGATCTCTGCAGCCCTTCAGAAGGACCTCAACAGGCTGGAGAGATGGACAGAGATGAACCTGTCGAAATTCAACAAGGGAAAATGCAGGGTCCTGCGCCTGGAGAATAACTCCAGGCATCATACAGACTGGGGGTCAATCTTCTGGAAAGCAGCTCTGCAGAGAAGGACCTGGGGGTCCTGCTGGACAACAAACTGTCCAGGAGTCAATTCTACCATGATGGTTTTGTTAGCTAATCCTTTCAGGAACATTTATGCTGTGTGGATGTGTTTCTCTTCCCCTCCAGAGACATATGTGATGTACAGCAAGAGTTTCCTGGATCTATCAGAGGACAGAGCTAATAGTCAGCAGCCCAGGAGTTTCCATGCAGTGAAGAAACTTGCCCAACCTCAATGAGAATTTTTCAGTGCAATTAATCTATAATGTTTCATTTTTGTTCAGGTGACGCGGAACAAATACACGAAGACCATAAATCTATTTCACCTATTTCATGGCAGTGCAGCCAAAAAAGCAAATAGATAACTGACACTCGTCACTCTTGTTTTCTTTTGGAAACATTTCTAACCCTTATTTTCTCTGTGGAAGAACTCCTTAAAATCATCTTCACATGCAGAGTCGAAGCACATCTACAGTCCCACAGATAGTTCCTCACATTCCCAGCTTGCTCCATAACCAGCTGCAGTCCAGATGCCATGTGACAGCATCAGTGTAGTGTTGAGTCCAGACTATAAATTCTGCCCTCCCAAGAGCAGACACGCAGCTGTCTGCACCATGCATGAGCGTCCTTGATGTCTCAGGACTATCTCGCCAGTAAGCCAAGGACGCTGAGGGATACAGTGAGTGTCAGCAGGGCCAGACCTGCCAGGGGAGGGAGCTAACATCATGGACAGGGTTATCTGTCAAGCAGTGCAGTGACACCCCAAATTCAGACATTCCCTGGACACAGATGCCCCTGAGTGCACAGCCAGACCACTGTTGCTAGCCCAGGATGTGGTGTGCACACCAGGTGAGGTGGCAGAGGAGAGACTTTGCCAACAGCTTTACTAACAGCTCTGAGATCTGTTTGAGCACAGCACGCTTCAGCCTCCTGCTTTCTCTAGACTTCCTTGAGTAGTATGGCTGGATCATGTCTAGGCTTACAGTTCTTATATTCTTTAATCAAAGAGGTTTATTTAAGTTACAAAGCCCAGACCTCCTATAATTCTCCTTAAGAGTGCCAATCCTGTATATGTTAAGTCCAGAAATATTAATGGCGTCACAGACTAAGCTTGAGTGTGTTTGAACACTTGGTTACTTGGAATACTTGGTCTCTCACTGCTCTGTATCTCACAGATACCTGGGAATCACGACAGCCGCATCATCTTGCTCACTTCCAGTGTGCGACAAGCTTAGCTTCAATGGTTAATTTATTTAACCTTCACATTTCGGTATAGTTTTTTTTCTGTTACTAGTCAGAGAGAGAATTGACACAACTGGCTCTCTGCTTTCCTTTGGCCCACACTTGGTATTTCTCATATCTCAGTCCCTTTTCACCAGCATGCATTAGTGCTATTACAGAAAATTCAGAATGTTTCTCGGCTTTGCTAAGGCTGTAATATTTATCTGTGTGCTCTATTAGAAATGCATTTCAATGCCTCGCTAGCAGAGATCAGATAATCTCACTCCTATCAGAACAGTATAAAGTGTTATCTGTCTGGCTATCTAAGACACAGTACTTCTGCTGTCCAATGTTATGTCTAATAAATGTACAGCTGCGTTATACTGAAGCTTGCAGCAATTTAGTTTTTGAGGGCTGTTTTAGACTGACAATAACGAGTTTAGAAAGATGTTTTCAACTGTTCCCCAAAGATGTTCAAACTGCCAAGATCAAATAAAACTCTGTCATAAAATAGGCACAATAGATTAAACATGTTTTTTAGGTTTAAATCTTTTTCCAGCAGTGACGTTGTAATCTACAAGCCAGAGCTATATGAAGACCATACACTGAAATATTCCCAACAGGAAACCAAAGCAAAATACACAAAAACTCACTGGAGCCTACTGCAATCTCACGGTCCTGTAACAAATATTTCCCTCAGAAGTCAAATCACTATGAAATGGTGGTAGGTTTATTCTACTTTTTAGTTACAGCTGTGCTTCATTGGCTGTATAATTGTAGAACATAAAAAGGAAGGAAGCAGGGGAGGCATTAAAGTCTCTGCATGTTTTTGATGGGATCTTTTTCTATCCCAAGCGTGGGAGGTGAGAAAACATCAGAACTTTGGGTGTAGTAAAGGCAGCTAATGACACTCAATTGGATGTGAATAGTCTTTTATGGGGAGTGTGGAAATATGGCCAGGGCAAAGTGGTTTATGGGCAGATGGGCAAAAACTTCTTGGAAAAAGTCCATGGCAGCAGAGTCATCCTTTAAAAATAGCACTAGGGGGGTTTAGTTTTCACGTTAGCATTAGCTCCTTCTCCATCCAGTTTGTCATTGCAGCAAACTCTCTGGGAATGCCAGCATCAGTGCATAGAAAGGTAAGAGGAGGTTTTCTGTACTTTTTCAAAGCCTGACTGGGAGTTTTCTCCTGGATTTCTGAAACTTCTATGAGACTCCAAGGAGAAGAGAGTGCCTTTCTACGGAAGTACATCATACTTCTGCTATATCACAAACATCGATTTATTGGACAGCAAATGAATACCTATGTTTCTCTGTCCATAGCATCACAAAGGGCTTCAAATTTTCTCTGACAGGCTCCACTCTCCTATCTTTGTGTGAAGGACATTCAATTCTTTTGGCATGGGTGCATTTGCTCCTGCCGTTTCTATTTCATATCTCACCGTTATCACAAGTCCAGTAGATTTTGATGATGATTATTATTGTTATTATTCATTCAAGCAGTTTATAATACTAATCAAGTAGATGTCTGAATAACATAGCTCATAATATAGTGCTTCATTTTTTCCATAGGGAAATTATGTTTATGTTGCCATTATATCTGTATGAACATGATCCTACGCATCTCCCAGATCCCCACTAACAGTACCCAAATCCCTTTACCAGCGTCTGCTGAATTTAACAGAAAGTTCAGCACCTGCCATCGGAGAGAGAAAGAAAGAGAGATTTGCTACTACTGCCTCTGCTGATGGTGAGACAAGGTGCTCTCATTCCTTATCCACTCAATCCTTCTGAGCCACTAACCAGGCACGAGCCCCTCCAGCAGAGCATGAGGTCCCTGACCCATCAGTCCCAGTGCTCTCAGGCCATAAAGATAGAGATGGGAGAGGAGTCTGAGGACATTTGGTTTTGATGAGGATCTGAGGGACTGTGGGGCTCAAAGAAGTAAAGGGCCAGAGCTGTGGATATTAAAGGGGGAGAGAGTGGGGAACTGGGCAAAACCGAGCGCATGCCAGTAATGTTGTACAAAGCACACAAGGAGAGCGATGTGGCAGGGAGAGGAAACCAGGGGTCCTGCAGGAGAGTCTGCACTGCATGGATGACAGATCAGGAATCCATAGGTGCCCTCAATTTCTCTGTTCAGGGAACAACTTGTTATGATCGCGCCTGATAGGATATTTGGTGTAGATCTGTTTATCCTGGCACCATACCAAGTCTGTGGGTTTGCTGGTATTCTCTGAATCCAAGGGTAGGCTGACCTCCTATGTCCCATTTTTTCCTTTGTACAAATTCAGATGTACCAACAACAAAGTTTACGGGAAAAAGTTGGTCTTTTCAGTGAAACCAGAGATTCTAGTATAAAGGTTAGCGATTACTTCAAAAGAAACACTTTCTTATACTTTCTTAGAAATCTTGCTTTTTTTACAACTAATACTACCTTCTCTTCATTTTTCTGGACATGTAAACACTTTTTTTTTTTTAAATTATAGACACATTGAGGATTTAATCTCAAGTTTTATTTGAAAAGTCATGATTTTGCAAACCTAGGTCAAAGGTTTTATTTTAAAATGGTTGCTCTTGTCAATACTAAGAAGCAGTTGCTGGGGAAAGATTCTGTTCTCAGCTCTGCCAGGGATTCCTCATGGGACTAAGACATTTAAATTTCATGCTTTCTCAGTCTAATCCATCTGCAAAATGAATGTAATAGGCAACTTCGTGAAGTTGTTGGGAAGCCTCTTTAATGCCTGACAAGCATTTTGATGCCATCCCACAGTTGCTTGTATAAGCAGAGTATGGTAATTGTAAGTGCTTTTTAATTCCTATTTCCTTTTCTCAGCCCAGTCTTGGTTTTGTGTCTTTTTGCTGCAGCCTTGTCACAAAATACTCTGACTTCATCCTGTGGAATCTGTTTAATTTGTGCTAGATAAGGACAAGAAATGGGTTTGTCTTTTATAGCACAGATACAGTACTATGCATTTTCTAGGAATGTATCTCTTCCACAATTAACTTTTTCTGGCATCTTACCAGATTTTAGTGCTGTAAAATTTAAAGAATACGGAACCCACATTGTACATGTATACAAATTTCATTTAATTAAATGGAAAATACACCGCATTGACTGTTTTTCTCTTAAAAACTGTTGCTAGTCCAAGTTTCAAAAGCAACATGAAAAACCAGTCTTGAGGTAGACTGAAAGCAGGAGCCTGTATTTCAGAAACCATTTTCTGTGGAACTTCAACTCTGTATTAGCTACTGCAATTGACCCATCTTTATTAAATTATATTTTAAATAAAAACCAAACCATACAGTATAAGCATAGCTGAACATAGAGTAATTCTGCATTTTAATACCAAGAATAAAAGTAATTTTCCTGTCATATTCAACACAAAAGCTATCCTGGCTAATGCTAAATCTGTGACAACCAGAGAAATCCAAGAAAATATGAAGTTAATGCTGACATTTTCTTCTCAGTGCTTTTCAACACATCATTCTCCTAGGAAATTATTCTTTGATTTCCATGAAAAGATTTCCAGGTGTCAGGGTGAAATGAAACCTAAAACACGCAGTGAGAACAGCTTCTTACTTCTTTCCATGCAAGCCAGACTGCAGGTTACTGCCATGAACCTTATCAGAAGGACAGAATCTTTGCCTGTTCAGCGCACAGCTGATATGGATTAGAACAGAGGACTGTAATTTAAAGTATTAATAAAGTGGTGGGAAGCACAGGCCCTTTCCTCCAGATCTGGGATTTCTACTCCCTTTGGGAGCAAGGGAAGTAATATACTTTACATTATTCACTCCTTGCGCAATATGCTGTCTTTAATGCATCCTATCTTAAGTCTCAAAAGTTATGTACTAATGTAATAACTTAATATCTATTGTACAGTCACTTTAGCTATTATACAACTACTTGTGACTTTATTGTTCTTTATGGTTTAGTATTGAGGCAAATGGAACAAGAACAAGAGAGATCAATACTGAAACTATACTTTAGTATCCTTAAAGTACCACGTCCTTCACTATCAAGACATCAGTGTCTGTCTCCAAATTGCCCATATTGTGGGCCAGCATGGTTTGCTAACATTTCTAATGTCTCTGGGATTTCCCCAGTAGTACATCTCGCACAGACTGTAAGCACCAGCCAAATAACCCATTTTTCCTACCTCAGTTCATTGTATATTCTACATATTCTGCCAAAAGTTTGATAATACCAGGGCTTAGGGTAACTGGTGTTCTAGGACCATAATTACCAGCTAGTTCTTTGTTTTCATTCTATATTTAAATTTCACATTTCTTTGGTACAGAGAGGTTGTTTTCTGATTCTGCAGCATGTAACAAGATAAGGTCCTACTGACTGACTACGGATTCTAGATCTTGAAGCTCAATAACACCAAACCCTACTCTGATGTCCTCTAAGAAACATCTCAGAACAATGGAACATACAACAATACAACACATTCATGTTCACACTCAAATGACTTAGAGATGGGTACCTACATGCAAAATTTAAGCCTTCAGTCCTCTGTTTACCCTGCAAAAGTATCTCCTTTTGGCTCAGAAAGAAAAGCATGTTGCTGCAACTAATACTGTTCCAGGACACAATCCATACCAACTACCATGCCTGAGTGCAGGAGAGATGCATGTCTGTACTGGCCTGTGTATGTTTAACCTTAGTTTTTTCACCAAAGTATCTCTTAGGTAAATTCATTTTTGCTGCTGGCCACAAAGCTGTAGAGATCGTGATCTGTGCTGTGCAGCTCAGTTCCTGCCGCAGGCTTAAACCATGGTTTAAGATTTCATGAAGCGCTCTCTGCATTTTAAGGAAGAAAGAATCCTGTAAGCACAGTTACCCATTCCCAAAATGGCAGACTTCATGCCAGAGTCACCCTCTTATTTTTTCTTGGAAGCCTAAAGCTTTTCAGTAGACCAAAGCACTCTTTAACTGAAGTACAGGGATGTAAATGAGCCAAATTCAAGGCCATGTAAGGTACAAATGGGAGCAGAGATCTGAAGACTGCTTCCAAGAAAATGCTTCAGCTACCAGGCCATTGAGCATTTCAAGGAATGCCGTCTCCCCCGTTGAAGAGGTTGTGATGCGAAGCAAGTGAGAACTGCGCAAATACCTGATTTGGGATGGTTTGCTGAACCGAAAGACCACCAGACTAAAGCTAAATAATTATCTATTTTTGCATAGATAATTAAATAATCACTGGAGCAAGAGCTTGAACGTAACGCTTCTTTATTTCAGACAGATCTCTGCTGACTGAGCTGTTGGCCAGAAGTGCAAATGCACCACACGTTCCTTCCCCTCCTCCTATTCCAGCTGCACTTTATGTGAGAAAGTCCTGGCCACCCACCTACTTGCAGAAAAGGATTCATGGCTGTCAATGCTAAGAAGAAACAGAGGCACCTTCCTTCAGAATTAGCTGCCAAAACCTCTTTGAGAGACAGAGTAGGACGAAAGGTTTCCCAGATCCTCAGGTCCTCTGCTCAATCCCTTGCTTAGTGTCCCAAGAAATGATTCCTCTCCTTTCCCTGTTCTAGGCAGACATCCCTTAGCTGCCTGCATCAGGACTGCAAATTCTGCCATTCGGGACAATGACTAAAAGATGGGAGCGTGAACCCAAACCCAAAGAGGATGATGTTGCCCTCAGAGACCTCTCACCAGTGAAAATTTCTGAACCTATTTTATTTCAGTTATGCATATAAATGAGAAAACTTTGACTGCTTCCAGACATATTTGAGATTCGTGCTGAACAAAGCTAAGTGTGTGAGATTAAATAATATTAACATGTGGCTCCAATGCTCCATTTGGCTAAGCATTATTAAATTAGAATATTTTATTACCAAATGGACACTGAGATTACAGAATTATTATCCACTCATAATATTATTTTGCAACACTATTATTCAAGCCATCCTTGGCTAATTAAATTCCTATTGGGGAAAAATAATCGGAAATAAAAACCAGACTAACGAATCAAGATAACCTGTTCNNAGTTGTCTTTTTCCTTTGTCAGCCAAAATCTCTGACCTAAGTTATGGACCTGTTATAGATCTTGCAAGCCCTTAATCAAAACCAAAAGGATCTGTGTGATATCAAAACTAAAATCAGTCTGAAGATAAGTAATGTCCATGTTGCTGTTGTTTTTCATTAAAAAAATATAACTGATTATCCAGAATTAATTGTAACAGGTGTTCCAAACAGAAAATGTGTTTACTATTGATTTATGCATTTTTGCCCTGAACCATGAAAAATTCATATTTATAATGCAATATGACATTTGCTATCCATCAATTTTATTGCGCATTGTTTCACACGCACTCAGCAGACCAGGCACTGCACGAGCCACAGTCAGGTGCCTCTACACTCACTTTTAAAGATCAGTTAGGGAGCAGGAGAATACTGTAGGGTCTCTAAATTGCATCCGAACACAGACCCACAGTCAGCCTATGGACTGCCTGCGAGCTGTGCATCTGAGGGTACCCAACACCCAACTTGCACACAAGATCTGTCATTTTCCAGAGGGCGTTTCCAGTTACACATTCACCTTATAGAGCTTGCTTTCACTTGCTTTCACTTGCTTTCAGTCTGGTTTTGGAAATGGCTGCATCTACCCTGTAAAAACTGACCTAGAACACCTTACAGAAGGATAACCTTAGCTGTGAAAACATGATGACATGATGCCTGATTCTGCAAGGCCAAAATGCACACAGCCCTGTGGCGTGTTACTGCAGCAAGGTTTCAGTGCAGATGTGTGCATCTGCCCTTCCCGGAGCGCAGCAGCAGGGCCCATGACAGTTGTGACAGGGAGCAGATCAGACTGAATAACTGACTCAGGAGAGATGTGTAAACCAAAACCCCCAACACCCTGAGAAAAAAAACCTTCTACTTTTATCCAGCAAAACAAGCAAAACTGTCTTTCACGTGAAGCATTTCATTTACAAAAGCAGGGAAACCTACCTTAGAGGGGGTTCCAGTAGCAGTAAATCCATGCATGTTACTGAAAGAAATACACCTGACTGCTGAATTTTTTTCCTCAAAGATACCAGTCTGCAGAATTTCAATTTTTTTTCTAAAATACTTCTTTTTCTATATGAAAAAAATTGTTGAATTCTACACGAATTCATAAATAATTTCCAGACAACTGAAATCCATGAATTTGATAAGCAGCTACCAATGATGGTGAAAAGCTACCAGGCACTATATCATAGGACCCGAAAGCTGTTGAGAAGCTCCCAAGAGGCATTCAGTTCTGTACAGACTCAGGTTCTTACAGTGGCAGCCTGAGTCTGAGGACCCCATGGATGAACTCTGTTCCACAGCACCAAAAGAGATCAGCGACTAACACATCCAGTTCCCTCTCAGGTAATGTGGCAAATACCCATGTGACCTACTGAAGAAACCAAATTAAGGCTTGCTTGGGCAGCGAGAATCATGCCTAAGGTGTGAAAAGTTATAACCAAGTTCAACCAACTTTTGTATATTTTTATCATATTGTGGTAAAATTGTGTGATCATATTACTGTGATATTTAATGTTGCTGCTTATTTGGAAGGGTACAAAAACTAATTTTCTAGCAAAAATACTGTTCCCAAATATGAAGAAATCTAAAATGAGACCTTATCCCTTATTCATGAGAGACAGATGTTATTTTTGGCTTCATAATTTAATGAATACCATATTACGTTCTTTATAACCTTACACCAGAAATAACATACTTCTAGCACTCATGAACTTCAAGCCATTATCAGTAAAAGCTTCTATTAACATCCAGAACTTCTCTCAGTTCTCACTGCAAATGCCTTAAGCTGTCATCTCCAGTCCCTACTATGGCAGGTTTTTTTACCCTGCAAAAGACATAGTCCTTAGCAGGCAGCTACTTGAGATGGAAAACTGCAATATTATTCCCATTGTCTTTACTGTATTGAATTTACACATGTGATGCCTTGCTGTATTTTTGTGTTTGTGTTTGGGTTCATGGCCTTCTAAAAGCAAAAATACTGCATCCTTTTAGAAATGCTGTTACACTTCTGCTGACTTTCACTGATTTGGAGCAATGCCTGCCAGTAAGTATGAGCTGAAACTAATTACCATCAGTACAAAATCTCCAAGCTGAACTGGGATGCTGACAAAAATGCAACCAGAAAATGAATAAAATATTTCTTGGGAAGCAGAGATCAGTTTCGCCAGCCTGTGACTACAATGAAAAATAAAACCTTGCATACAAACAGTTATTCTTATCATTTCATTTCTGTATGGATAACTTTAACTATGGTTGCAGCTAAAACTGCTTGGTTTAAGCCAACTACAAACGATTTTGTGATGCCCGTGTCAGTGTGTACAATAGGATTTTTCCCACTGCATCTAATACAAATGGCTTGAAACAAATAAGGCTGTTCTAAGAAAGATCCTTAAAACCTAAAGATTCAGGCATCTGTCTCAGCTTCCTGTGTGAGAGTTCAGAAGTGTATCTCCCAAACAGGTAACCACAAAGCCATCCCGAGCTTCCCAGACAGGAAGCAGAAATCAACAAAGCTCAAGAGGGCATGGAAAAGGTAAAATACCCTTGCGGCCTACCACAAACTCAGGCTGTGTGAACAGATCATCTTTGGAAGTAAGTGTGGAAGTGTCCAAATTATGACCATGTTCTCATGGCCACAATAAAGCCATTCTAGCAACTGCAGATCTTGAACACCTTTCAGCTACAGCAACCTGCTGCTTTGGGCTTCACACAGGAACCCACCAACAAGAGTGTTGAGGTCAAAAAGTTGGCTCAAAAGCTTTACTAGGAAATATCAAGCTAACAAGAGACATCAAGAAGCAGAAGCAACACAGGATTAAACCAAAAAACAAATTTCTGAGCAGACCATGCCTCATATTGCACAACTGCTCTGAGCAGCATTTCCACGGCAGTAGAGAAAGACAAATTTCTGGCACACCAGTTCACCTCATGATTAGCTTGGCTACAGCATAAGTCAGCACGTCACAGAGCAAAAGGGACGTGATGAGAGCAGATTCCATGTTGTTACTGTTCCCACAGAAGCGGATACTCCTTTGAAATAGAAAAAAGGTGCCCAACACCACAATTCTTCCCAGGGCAAACAGAACTGCTAGACGTGTGGAGCACACCCAGTGACAAAAGCCATCTGCAGAGACTCACAGCAGTCCACATGTGCCAAATTCTGAGAACAGTAAGGAGAGCCTCAATTTACACAGGCAAGTATAAATTTACGGCCCAGTGTAGGATGGCCATTTCTCCTGGGCACCTTATCCTCCCTTAATTTTTTCTGAACAAAAGAATAGCCACAACTTTAGCCAAAAGTTCCTCCAGCTCTGTGACTTGTCTCTGATGATAGCCTGGCAATCAAGAAAAATAAAGAGTAGCAGTAACACCAGTCATTATTTGTATTTGCCATACTGTCAGAGGGAAAGGGGAGTAAAATATAAAGTCTGCCTTAACCTTAGGAAATCCACATACTTAGAATAATTGACTGGCAAAAGAACTTATTTCTGAATGCATACATGAAACCCAGCAAAGGAAACTAAAGTATTACTGGCAGCAAAATCCACTGGTTAAAGCTGTAGTCAAGTGACTTTAATGCAGCTGAAGAGAAGACAATTTATGATGTTTAGACTACACTAGTGCTGGCATTGACAAATTGTCTGAGTAGGCCAAAAAAACATTCAGAACTTAGGTAAATTTAAATATGTCTGTACATGCACATGAATGACTGTGAATGTTTTATTATAACTCCTTCTTTTCCTTTTTTGATATTTCATACATAATATAATTCACCCTCCCTGACCACTGACCTGGAAATTTAAATAATAAAATGCCACAAAATGCTTTGAAGTTGTCGTGTCAGTGAAAAGTGCTCATAAAATGTCTTCAACTTTTATTATTGTTTGTGCTCTTTTATCTCAAAAATCATCAAATTGACTTTTTCAGATACCTTGAGATTTCCTTGTGCTTCCTGCACTCTGCTCCTGATGGTCAAGTTTTATCTGAAAAAAACCCCACTTTGACAGTTCCATTAAAATTAGATAAAAGTCAGAAATATAGGGCTAGGGTGTGCTGATGCAGGAGAGTTTTAGTCTCGTAAAGGGAAAAACAAAGTATTTCTGTAGGATACTGCCAAGAAAGAGCAAGATACTGAACAGGGAACACCAGTGCTGTTTCTTCACAGTGCTGATTTGCATCAGATGATCATTTGTCCCCCAGGTTTTTTTCCTATTACATATTTTCCTTTTATCCTAGTGTTCAGAATGTTTGCCGGAAAAATGCAAGGTGTGGGAGCCAAAATACTGTCTGGAGAGCCGGCAATTCCTTAAAACATTTCATCACACTGTCTCCACTTGGGAGGCTTGGGATAAAATTCTTTCCTGGTTGACTGAGGTGATGCAAGGATTAATCTATCAGTATTTCAGGTATTTTCAAAAGGACAAGTTCCATATAGATTACAGTCCTGCAGAAATCCAATTCCCGAGCCTGCAGCTTTTACATTTTGGGTTATATTTTGTAAATAGTCTAATCGAGCTGCTCTACAGTCTCAGATAACTGCATATCAGCAAGCCCTATGGTGTGGTGACAATAACTTGTTATGAACCACTGGGAGCCCTGCTCCTTCAAGACCAGGCTGTAACAGATGGGAGAACAGCTTCAGCACAGAGAGATTCTGCACACAGTTAGGCACTTAATTCTCAGTTGATTCAGGAAAATGGGGATTATGTTTACATGGTACAATAGAGAGTGAGGCAGAGAGCTCAAAGTTAGAGCCAAACGTGCTAGCACATACTCACAGAATGGAGCAAAGCTGTGCAGAAACCATACTTGAGCCCTCAAACCAGACATCTCCTCAGCATGTCATGGGCCTGATACTAATTAGACTGGCTGTGAGGCTCATAGCCAAAAGACTCTGCATCATGCCAGCCATGTTTCTTCTGACTGCAAAGTTTCATAATTCACTGCCTGAGGCACTTGAAAGATTCTACAGGTGCTTCTCAACATCTCTAAGTAGATCCATGTACCCAGGTTTTAGGCAAGGAGCAGTTCCAGGACCTTTGCTAATGCCACTCCTTGAACTTAAGTCACTCAAATAATCAAGTGTTTCACTGATACGAAACAGCAGGAGCCATGCCTGAGGCTGAAAGGAGAGGTAAGGATGGAAGATGACAGAAAAAAAGGGGAAAGCCAAGTCAGTTTTAGGATCTGGAAGGAATTGAGAACTGTATAACTCAACCACCTGCACCTTTGGAGCAATAGTTTTAAGCCCAGAAGCTGTCCTTGATGGATGAAAAGTTACTCTAGCTGGAAGTGCATCCCACAACAGCAGTTTCATACCCTCCCTTGGCAGCTGTCTTTTTTGTTCCATTCCTCTAACAAACCCTCCCTGCTCAATTTATATTTTCATTCCTGCTCCATCCATAATTACTTCTACCATCCTCGTGGATTAACATGAACAATTATGCTGCTTCTCCTTATTAGACTGTTTTGATGTGACATAGTCAGGTCCCATGTTCCCATCACTCATCTCTGCATTACATATTCTCACTTCTTTTCCACACAGGTCTTCATTTCCAAAACATCTATCACATTAGCTGCTCTCCTTTGATCTCTCTCCAGCTTGTCTGGGTCTCTTTTAAAACATGTTGCTCAGAATTGAACACAGTGTTGAATCATGTGTCGACTACAGCAAGCTAGGAACACTTGCCTCACATGTAATACTCTTGGTAGTTCAATGGAGTACAAGAGTAGCTATTTTTCTCATTAGTACTGCACTGTTTACCAACTCAAATCATCATCCACTATAATCCCCAGACACTTCTCTATGGGTTAAATACATGTCCCAAAAGATTTCCCGCATTCTATATTTATTTTTTCTTATGTGAAACATGCTATGTTTGCATTTAAAACTTCACTTGACTGACTTCATTCTGTTTCTACTGTTATCTTTCATACAGTGTTTTTAACTGTGTTCTACAAAGCATTCATGACTCTCTTCAGACTATTTTTATGAAAAGGTAATAATGAAGATTCTGAGAGACGCTTAAACCCCCATGAGTACAGAGTCCTCATACATCAGCATATCCTGGTAATGAATAAATAGCAATTACTGGTTATATTTGTTTAAACTTACTTTAGTCAGAACAGACTAGAATCTCACTATGGTAGCTATAGCTCCACCACATACCTGAGCTTTTCAGAGGAAAACTTCACACAAGGAAAAAAAACAGTATGGGCACTGCATTTCTTTCCTTTGTTAAGATAACCACCAAACACATAATTTAACTTGTCATGAGTCATTCGTAACAAACCCACATGATCTTCTCTTCGTTGTCTTATTTTCCTCTGTTAAGATTTCCCTGTGCTCTCTATAACTGTAGTATTTAAGGACACCAGTGAGTGAGAAAATAAATATGAGAGATTTTTTTTCTTCTGCACAAATCAACAAGAAGTGGGTTAATTAACCCAAACAGTCTTTCGGTCTCTTTCAGCACCTGAGCTAATACATGCAAAGCTACCTCCATATCTCTACACTGCACTCCAGCCTGGAACATGCACAGAGAAGCTCTTGTTATCCTTAAGTACAGAGTAAAGCAGATTTCTGGCAATCACTGATAGATAACTGAGCATTCCTAAATTAACTACACCTCCAGCTCCTCTCTCCTCTCATTATGAACACCACAGATCTTAAGCCTCCTCAAAATGAGAAATTTCATAAAGCATTTATAGATGTTTCATTCTGTATCTGCCAGCAGAGAGGTCCAGCAGAAGACAGGCTTCAGAGTCCAGACTCTTCTTGTTGTGTGCATCAATTTTCATTTATTTCTGGCAGAGAAAGCTAACTATGAAACAAAGCTTAAAAAGTGGAAGGAGCAATGCCACATAAAAACAAAACACGAATGATGTCTGCTTAAACAGACTGTGGAAAGAAGGCCAACTGATTGAAGAGTTGGGGGGTAGTGTAAAATTGAAGGACAAAATTCTCGTATAGACAAATCAAAAGGAGAAAGGATAACAAGCTGGGTCAGTAACACAAACCAGACTGTCACTAGGATCAAAGTCCAAAGCTCTAGGAGACAGATTAAAACCTTTGACAAATAACCCTTAACAATGCTGGTATGACCTGCAATTTGAACAAAACCATTCACTCTGGAATGAGGTGGATAAGGCTGTTGAACAAGAGACATGATGAACAAAGACACTACAGCTGAACAGAGTCTGCACATCAAATTAGATGGGTATGCTTGAGGTTCACCATGGCAGAGAACAAGGTCACTAACAAGCAACACATCCTCCTCAAGGTTTTTGGGTTTTCAGCTCAGACAGGCATATGTTAGTAGAGATTAGGCAATATGCAGCTCACATCTTCAAAGAGAGCACCGAGAATCTTGTTTTGTTCAAGGAGATGTCAGGCAGGCGTAACATTGGTCATTAGGGACAAGAGAGTCTCAGGATACAAAATAACTCTCACAAATAAAGTCCTTGTTTTTGAAAACCAGCAGTGCTGGTTGATTACATGTGAACTTCAGTCAGATCCCGTAAGAACCTAACTAAGTTACAGGTCACTGTTTATAAGGCCAGTAAGAGAGAGGAAGACTGAATTAATCTAATATAGTGCTCTGACAATGCTACAGAAGAGTTGCATCAAAAATGTGCTAGGAAAAAAATGTGAGAATGGGACTAGAAATAAGCCCAAAAGGAAGCACTGGAAGTAATTAATGATGAGTTAAATTACTGACTATTCAAAACATATCTCTTTAGAAACCTTCCAAAAGAAGAATCTTTGGGATCAAAGAATAACTGAAACTTCCAGAACACATAACTTCCTTAAATAATCTTCGAACAGCAGAAAGAGGGACCTCACCTCTGGGCTTCCATCAGTGGCAGGAAAACCCTAACTTCAACTTAGGTGTGATTTTTTCTTTCCTGTTGCTACATTTCTCCTGTCCACCCCTCTCTTGACTATCACCTCCTTCACACCTCGTTTCCCTTTGCCATATCTCATTTTCTAGACAATTGCCCCAGAAAAGTCCAGTTTAGATAGCCCAGAGCTGTCTTACGAAGCACTGCTCTCATCCAGTGTCTTCAGAGGAAAAGAAAAGCTGTGTTGAGTGAATTACTGAGTTTGCCAAGTTTTGTAGTTGACTGTAGCTTTGTTCCTCTGAGAGTCAGAAACGCAAGAGTCCATGTTTGCTGTTTCTGTGCTCTTTTCTGACTCCTTCATCTGCTTATCTTTCTTTGCTTTCAGAAATAGAATCAGATTTTAATGAGGGCAGAATCATCAGATCCAGCCACAGAACCATACTGTGTGTTCTTTTTCCCAAAGAGGAAAGGTATTATGTGTCACATTTGAAAGACTATTGAACAGAAGATTTCCTTAGACAAATTCAATCATCCACAGTTTAAGAGGAAAAGAATCTCATTGAAACAAATCTTTCTTCTACTTTCCACATAATCTAGCTGTCTCCTTTTCTATCTTTTAAGGTTAAAAAGATTTTGAGAGGCTCTAAGGGATAACATCCTCAGACCACAGCCTCATGGATTTTAGGAATCTCTATCCTCAGCAGCAGAATACAGAGCTGCCATGGATCCACGCTGGTATAGCCTAAAGTGAAGTGTAGCACCAGTTGTGCTAGTTCAATTCAAGCACCCCGGGCTGCTGCTGCTCCGCAGCTAACCAGCCCTGACTTTCAGCAGCATCACACTAACATGCTAGAGAGGGTTCACATTTAACCCAGTGCTGTAATTATGTTCTGTCTGCTTCCAGCTCAGAGCTGGGGCCTAGGTGTCCCTGCAGTATTGCACATCTCTGCAGAACAGACATGTATAAAGTTCTTGCATATAACTGATGTTATCCAGATCCAGCTGATGCTGTACTGAGGAAAAATCCTATCCTTTGCAAACACCAAGAGAGAAGAAAATGTGGGCATTTACTGACTTGGTCATCATGATTGCTACAAATAAGACTCAGCTCTACCATGTCTCTTCTGTGAATAAGTTAGACTTTTTTGTGATCGAGAGATTGATTCTGAGTCTGTCCTCACTTTAAGTCATGCTTTAGTTCTGATTCTGTGTTCTTATGTGGTAGTTTTAACCCCATAATAAAGGGAACTGCTCAGAGAGGTAGAGTGCAGAATCTTTATCTCTTTTTTAATTTTAAAATTTTAAAATTTTAAAATTTTATTTCAACGTATCAATCAATTTCTGACTATCAGAAAAACAGAAATTTTCATTTTTACTGCCCTGTCATCTTATTTTACTGTATCATTGCAAAGATAAATTCAAAATCCTTCCCTCCTACATACTCCAAAAACATCTGGAATTAGGCCTCAGAATTAATATCTCAAAATTGCAGTGCAGATCAGTGTTCTGCAACGCAAGCAGCTTTTAGCTGTCACGTATCCTGGCTCCAGTCTAAAACTCTGCACACTTTCTGACAACTGGGGCTGTTAATATGAAAAAAAATCTTTGTAAATGAGTGTATTGCTTTATTAAATATATCTTCTATAGAAATGCATTTTATCTCTTGCAACCAAGTTATGTCCTGAATTTTTCTCCAAAACATCTCATCTACTGCCATGGATCAGTATTCCAGAGGTTGTTACTGATGGTTTTATGTTTGTTTCTAAAGACTGGAATGGATACAGATTCTAATCGAAACCTCACTGAAGTTAAAGAGATTCTTCCCTTTTTTGCAGTATTTCTGGAGCAGTGTCATTACTGAGGCTTTCATGCTAAGATTTCATCTTTACGCAATAGGCCAACGTCAAATCTGCTGCAAATAAGTACAAATCTTATGATTTTATGTTGGCAACAAGATTTAAAGCATTCCTTAACATCACAATAATCACTGAATATGATGCAAGCAAATGTGTTTATTGGTCAGGTTGAGTTTCCACAAACTTGTGAGATCGATGTTTTCCAACTCGCAAATCCTTTATCTTTTAAAAATAAAAGAAATAAGGCAAATTACAGTTCAAGAAAAAAACATGAGCAAAACAGTTTATGCAACTGTTTGTATGATGCACTTCAACCTACTGAAGTAAGGTTTAGATAGCAATCACTGTCCAGCTTCAGGAAATAAACCTAAATGGCAGCTCAATAAATACATGGTGTTCTGAGTTGTACCATAAACTCTAAACCAATCAGAAGATTTGGTTTCTAATGGAAGGCATTCCACTGATGCTTTACATGTAAATAAATAAGACCATCTGTAAATAAATAATCTTTTAGATGTCGCATGAAGAGTAACTGATGTAACATAGGAGATGGAAGAGTGAGTGAAGTTTTCAGAAGCTACATGACAGTATCCACATTGTGACACCTAAAAAACTTAGTTACCCAGTTAAATAAAAATTCATTAAAAGTCAAGGAATTTCTGTGACATCTTTCCCAAATGGCTGAAAACAAAATCAAAACCCCTTCTCTTCTTTAGCTCCTATCATCTGTGTTACAACTGCTGGAGTCATTGTTCTAGCAGAGATTAAAAAAAAAAACCAAAAGTGGAAAGATGGATAGATAGATAGATAGATAGATAGACAGACAGATAGACAGATACTCATTTTGGAAAACAGCAGAATAATTCTAAGCTTTGGTCATGAATCTTTATGTGGTTACTTTGTTGGTATGCTGACTGTGAGGAGAACAGAAAGAAGAGAAAGAGGACACCACCTTCAATTCCTTGATCATCTTTGTTTAGTACTGTACATTTATATCATGACATTTGTTTGAGGCTTCTTCTAGCTGCCTGAAATGGTCAGGAAAGAACTAGTTTCCCCTTTTTTATAAAATTTGACATGTTTATTCTTTTTCCTTTGATCTTTCAAATACTGGAGATAAGTCACATCAAAAAAAATAATATAGACCAAGGCATTTCAATGTGCTACTGAATTTGTACTGTTGCAAGATCTAAACTCAGTACAGGGTGTGTGCCCTGTGGTCTCTGATAGATTGAGACATGCAGGCTAAAATATCTTCTGGACTGACCATTTCAGATGTGGTTCCCCAACCCTGTGGAAGTCGATTTGACGATACAACCAGTCCCTTTTGTCCATTCTGCATTCATATTGTCCTGTGTCTGAGGATACTGAAAGACTGGTATTAATATACTGACCTGATTATAGAATCACAGAATCATACAATATGCTGGATTGGAAGGCACCAATCAGGATCGTAGAGTTCAATGCCCGAGTCTCCCCAGGACACTCCAACAATCACACCCTGTGCCTGAGAGTGTTGTCCAAATGCTTCTTAACCTCTGTCAGGCTGGTGCTGTGACCACTTCCCTGGGGAGCCTGTTCCAGGGCCCAAACAGCCTCTGGGTGAAAAACCTTTTCCTGATATCCACTCTAAACCTCCCTTGACTCAGCTTCAGGCCATTCCCTTGAGTCCTGTCACTGGTCACGAGAGTAGCAATACCGAGGTGCCAACACTAGAATGTGAAACAAGGTTCTCCTGGTCCACCAGGGCTGAAATAGAGTAACAAGCCTCATAAGGGAAGCTGACAACGAGAGAAGAGATCACCAGATGAAAACCGTGGTGGTAAAAGCAATAAAATGCAAAATGGAGGAAAGAGTAAAATGCAGTGAAAATAGTATCCAAAAAAGCCTACTGGCTATGGGGCAAAGCAGAACCGGATGGTGCAAACCCCATTCCAAATAATTAGGCATGTGGTACAAGTCGTATTCTTGTGCAGTTATATATAGCTTATTACAAACCACAGTAGATCAAGCAACTCTGGGTGTCTATTGCATTGTCCACTACAACTATAATCTCAAAATCATTGTGCTGAACTTCACAAATAGCACTCACACAACCAAAGAACATATTAGGAAACACAACAAGAGGGGTGGAAAATAATGTTAAGTATATTGCAGTGCTGTTACAGTTTGCTGTGACATGCCCCCAGCTGGAGTATTGTCTCACAGACATCTCTTTGGCTCAAAAAGACACCCAGGCTTTTTATAGCCCTCCAGTGCAGCTAATGAGACCTAGGTGACCTGGCTAACAAAACAAATCAGACAGTTCATTGCCCCCAGTCTGACATAGCCTCACACACTCCTCCTTTGTTCGGGGTTGGAAGGTCACAAACTGAAACTCCCATGCTATCCATTTTATCACATCTATAAGCCTCAAAATTGTTTCTAGAAAACCTTAATCACAGTACATTTCAAACATTTAACTAAATACTGCTTTAGGTTCATCTAAACTTGTGAATCCCTTAAGTCATTTCATAACATCTTGCCTTGAAAAATACATGCTGAAAATTGACACCATTTCTAAGTTTGGAAGTAGAAATAATAATGGCAGCACCTACATTTGTCAAGTCAAATCTCTTAGTCAGAAAATCTCTGTGTTCCCTGTTGAAAAAGTGGTGAAGATTCTGTCTGTCTCCCAAGCACTTTTGGGAACTCAAATTCCCTCTTTCACCACTGGACCCTCCAAAAACCTAGGAAAAAAAGTGTCCAAGAGTGCCACCAGAACTGCCTAATCTGACCTGGACAGTAGATTTTGCATTGGGTGTGATGTGCTCAAGCAGGGTGCTTATCGACACCACAAGTGAGAAAGGATATTTCCAGGGATAGGACATCCACCATATATGTGGGCAACCTGTGCCAGGTTTTACCATACTCATTGTAAAAACCTTCTCATTCTTATCTAATCTAAATCAACCATCAATCAGTTTAAAGCCATTACCTCTTGTCCTTACACAACAGACCCTGCTAAAAAATGGTCCTTGCCTTTATTATAGGCCCCTTTGAAGTACTGGAAGGTGCTATCTGGTCTCCCCAGAGTCTTCTCTTCTCCAGGCTGAACAACCTCAGTGCTCTCACCCTGTCCTCAGAGGAGAGGTGCCCCAGCCCTCTGACCATCTTTGTAGCCTCTGGACTCACTGCAACAGTGGATGCCCCCTTCTTAAGTTGGGGACACCAGACCTCAATGCAGTGCTCCAGGTGGGGTCTCACCAGGTGGGGCAGAGCAGAATGGAAGAATCGCCCCCCTCGATGTTGCTCTGGATGCAGCCCAGGACACATTTGGCTTTCTAGCAGCAAGTGCACATTGCAGGTTCATGTCCAGCCTCTCATCCACCGGTAGCCCCAAATCCGTCTCCTCCGGGCTGCTCTTAAGGCATCCATCCCTCAGCCTACATTGATACCAGGGGTTTTGCAAGTGCTGTACTGCTTTTGACGAGCTGTAGCCCAGATCAGCTCATGCCTGGTCCTGTGCCTGGCATGGAGCCCTGCACATTTACCAGTACCGCACGTCCCAGCCTAGCACATGGTGTCAGGGGCGTGGTTTGCACAGCTCAGTGTGGTGATGGGGAGGGGAGGGTCTGTGCAGCCCTGCCCACCCCGTGTGCACCTTCTGTGTCCAGTCAGGGACACTCTGGGGCAGGCTGTGCATTCCTTGGCGCCCTGGGTCGGTGGTCTCTAAGTGGCCTCAAGTGACCTAAACAGGCTGGCTGCAGGCCCCATAAAGCACTCAGGCACTGTCCCCACACCAAGCATCAGCCCCCAGTGAGCGGCTGGGGGGTTCCTGCATGGGGGAGTATCAGCAGGACATTTCTCTAACACCTCAAAGGATGTTAAAAAGCCACCACATGCCTGCTTGCCTTCCTAACGGGAATGGGACTTCACGACCTTTTCTCATGTACATGTGGGTTTCCTGCAGCAAAAACCCATCTCTCTTCCTCCCAGCGGTGGAGCAGGAATTTTATTTCTGTTTCCTATCAACTTTGGAAAAGGACTCAGGCCGCAACCTCCCTTCACTTTGGGAGGGGGCTTATAGAAAACCCAGAACCAGAAGCCCCAGTAGCAGAGAGGAAACAGCACTCTGCCAAGTGCAGAAATGAGGAGCAATTTGACAGACTCATTTCTACAGTTGCCTCCAGGTGTGGGTGGATGAGCAGAAAACCACGTGGTGATGTGAAGATTTTGCTGTTCTTTCCCCCCTATTAAAGTCACATCCTGTCAGCCCAATCCTCAGCTCTTGGGAAAAAGTCTCATTAATTTCATTTTCAGAATATAAAGGAGCAGATAATCACAACGCAAAACTCATTAGCAAAGTTTTAAAAAGGAGCTAATTTAAGCAGCATTTACTTCTCCACTCTGCAACACAGTTCTTAGTCGGTTCAGATCTAGGGGCAAACGAAGAACATATTTCCAGCAGCGAAGAGGAGGTTGCAGCATACCATTAAATTTGCCTGTGGCATTCCAAACCAAAACCTTTTGCTCGATGCATTCAGCTTACTGAGGGCTTATTGTAGGAATCCCCATGCATGCCTGCACAAAGAATTGCTATGGACCTATATATATAACTACTTAAAAATGCATGGGAGGGGGTTGCGCAGTTTCCCATTTCCTACTCCATCTAATTGGAGCTGTGATCCTTGAGGTCAAATTATTGTAGGTAGATCCAACAAGAGAGTTAACCCCCACAGATCAGGCACCAAATACCTGGCCTCTAAGCATCTGGCTCCTTCTGTGAAATTCAAAACCCAGAGCTGGGTGCTAAGCCTCCCTTCATTGAGCACATGCAGAGTTAGACCTCTCAGAAGGGCCATCCAAGAAAGCACATGTAGAGCGAGAGCCACTTGGAGCTGGAAATGTTAATTGCAGGAGCGTGGCCCGAATTCTTGTACCCTCTCCAGGGCTGCAGCATCCGCCCATGCCAGAGCTCCAAATAGAGCCTGACCCTGCTCCCTCCCACCAGCAGGCAGCTCTCGTCAGGCTTCTGTTTTCTTTCTAAAACCCAGGCAAGACACTCGAGCAGTGCTGGCACTTATGCGTGTGTCATGCCCTGGTGCTGGTAGCAGGGTGCCCGAGGCAGGCACATGGGTGTGTGGGCTCCTCCATCAGCTGGGGGACCATGTCCTGCCTCCCAGCAAAGCTGCTTTGCAGCAGGTGTCTCAGATGAGTGAATCAGACTTCCATAGCTTTCCCTGGAAATCCCAACCTGAATGATGACCCTAGCAGCAGATCTTGGCACTTTTGGTGTGTACAATGGATATGGAGGGAGTTTTAGCACTTTAGAAGGACTGACTTCCTATGATCACCCATCCCCTAATCTTATCCAAGACTGCTGCAAGCTTTCATTTGCTCTTGAGGATATCAGATATCCCATCCTTGCCAAGAACTCTCTACCCGTAACCCAGCTTTCACCTGCTTGAAACCAAAGGCACTTTCTGAATTTTGTCCTGTTGCATAAAAGGATGGCATTTATTGATGATTTGGGACAATTCATCGAAACACATTGTGGTCCTTTTCAATCTTCTCTTGCTAGTTGAACAATTTTCCCTTTTGATCACAACACACATGCACACATCTGTGCAGTAACTGTCATTGTTTTTACACAGGAATATATTTTATGACATGTGACAGGGTTGAGTTAAAGCTAATCTGTCATAAGATCTGAGTTAGAAAGAAAGACATATTTATTAGTGATGCTTGATGTTAAACCCATGTCCTTAAAATATATCACTTCTTGGGAAGAAATGTTTCTTTTAGCAGTGAAATTAATTTTCGTCAATATTATCTCTGAATCTGAAATAAATAATAAAAGGACATGGTAATCTTTTTGCAAAATGTGAACTACATGTCTATCAGAATTGATGTCCACCGACATTAGTGGTAAAACACTGCTCTGAAATGTAACTCTAACATGGATGTATGCTGACCTCATATTTCTGGCTTTTACGTTTGCTTTGAGCACCTGCACCCGAATTCCCTATTGTGAAATCAGCTAAAGTTGGTATAACATAACAGATAATTATATTTAGGCTCAGAAGGAAAATACTGAGATTCAGATTACATGGCAGAAAATAAGAACTCCCATTAGACCTGAATAATTCAAAATAAAAGTTGACTTTTAAAGTCCTAAGGCATGAAGCTGGATTACTGAGAGACCTTTTTTGCATCTGAAAATACTACTTTAAATTTGTAAGTCTTGCTTCATTGGAAAAAAATTCTGGTAAGTTAGTGGCGATTTACACCCTGCAGCATTGCTATAAACAAGTAGTTCAAGAAGTTCCACAGAAACCTCAAATGCATAATTCCAAAATAAGTTGCGTTGAAATGGAATTTAGCAAAATATGTTCCCTGACATGTGGCAGGAGAGAGCACACACCTCCCAACTCCATGCCACTTGCAAGTCAAGCGCCTTACTTCCCAGAGAGAGGCACTGCAACCCCTTGCTATCGAAAAGGAAAAAAAAGTTAAATGAAAACCAGGGGCAGAATGTGAAGAAATATGTCCTTAATCAATATGCAATAGCAAACACAAAAGGAAAATGCTCGCAAAATCCTGAAAATTTGGGAGCACACTGAAAAAAAGAGGCTGCTGGGGCATGGACACAATAAGCTTTTAGGCAGAGCAGCCATCTAGAAAGAGCTCCCTGCCAACAACATGTGGCACTATAGCTGGGGAAAGAGATGATCTTTCCAGGAGATAAAGGTTTTGTGTTTTTCCATGAAATGGCATAAAAGTGAAAATAAGCTTATAACAATGGCGCAAATGAAACAGTTACCACCAGACACCTCAGCACCTCTTCCGGAACAGAAGAGCCACTTTTGTCATCGTTCAATCCTTACACCGCTATGAAAAGTATCCAAGTCCTCCTTGCTAGGCAGCTTCCTGCTAAAGTCCTATCAGTTTAATGCTTTCCACTACTCATGTCTGCTAGACTTTCCTTATCTGAAGGCCCCCTTTGACTGAAATGGAATGAAAGAAGAAAGCCAAGATATGCACAGGATGTCTCTATCTGAAAAAGTAGGAGCAGGTAGATAACTTTTATCACATATCCAGGCACTGAGCCAGATTTTCAATGCATGTAAACAAGCATAGCTTCACTGAAGCTTGTGGAATCTTGCCAGTAGAAAACTCACTTGGGTCTATCATTCTCTCTACCACAGTACCAAGCTGATACCCTAGGATAAAACCTGAATTCCTTAATCCAAAAATAAATTTAAAAAAAAAAAAATCACAGAAAGCAAAGCTGTTGAATTAAGAAGTGTCTGAAAAAAATCAGATACCTGACACTGTAAGCTCTCGCTCTTACTGTGATGTAATCTATTTAATGAATATTGCATTTACCTCCAGAAGTTTTAGACGAGGTAAGAAGCGATGTGCACACAACTGTTACCAAAGGTGCAATACTTCTCTCACCCTGGATGAAACTAAATGATTGATTCTTCAAAAGTAGGGTTGAATTTCTCAGGACAGAATTGCTAATTTATTAAAATTACTCTTGTGCAGTTAAGACTCACTTCAGATAAATGAGGACAGATCTTGTGTCGAAGTACGTTGACTGCATCTTATTTCCAGAAAATATAGGCACTTGTGCAACTCAAACTTCAATATTGTGTGTCAAATTATCACATAGGCTGACAAAATTACTAAATAGCAAATAGATACATATATTCACAATACAAAGGAAAAGCTGTTGCATGACTGCAAGCATACAAAGCTTATAAACAAAGGAAGAATACATGCCTAAGTTTCATATATAAAATACGTGGGTACCATTTCAATTATTTGGAATTTAAGTCCAGCAGGTCATGAATCTCAGTAAGAAATTTCAGTGTGAGGATTAATGGTACATATTATTTAGGAATTCACTGTGAATCAGGGTGGGAAAATTGTATTTCTGGCTATACTATTACTAAATTCTTTCAGCATTCATGAGAGCTTCCATTAAAACAAATTAAATATTTAATGTCTCAGTCTGAATAGACTTTCAGAATTGCAGTGGCTAAACTAAAATTTAATTTATATTAGGTAAGATTTTGGGTTGTCCAGGGCCTAGAACGCCTCATCACCGAATCCATACTTTTTATATATTGTTGCCCCTACTGCAAATGTAATAACTTTACTTAAAACAGAGCAAATCAGTGTGGGAAAACACAAATCAAGTTGTAATGAACTTAAAGTATTTTTTTTTATCTACGAGAATACTATCCGAGCAACGTTCATTAGCATCCCTTTCATCTATCTGATATATGCCTGTTGAAGGTGCAGAAACAGATGCCTGATGGTTTAGCTCACCAAGTCTCTCAACAACTTCCATTCTGGCATAGGGGAGCTTATATGAGCAAAGGCCTCAAGTGTCTTTAGGTTTTGAGTCGGATTTCCAATGCACAGCAGAGTGGACTGTGCAATTTTGAGAAATTTGTCATGTTTTTTAGTCCTCTCGCAGTACATTATTTTTATTATTTTCATCTTAGCAAAGTTCGCACTTCGTGATAATTTGTAGAATTAATGACACTTTAATTTACACCTCTCCAATCTCTTCAGTACAAAATAATGATCACACTCAGGCATAAAGCACTGGACTTTTCTCATTCTCCCTCCAACTCAGCTTATACAAGTTCTTTTTTCTATCAACAGTTTTCACAGAAAAAATACTTTCTACTGAATAAAGATTTATACTGCAGTTTCCTAGATTAATCTTCAAGAAGGAAAAGGTATTTCCTCCCTCACAAATCCCCTCACTCCATGCACACACAACAGTGTGCTCTGGATAGGATGAAGAAAAATTAGAGAGGATATGATTACTTTACTACTCTCCTCCCGCGCCAACAAGATATTATAGGTCAAGTCAAGTAAGGTCAAGTGAGTTCTTGTCATGTCCAAGATCCCTGATTTATTCTGTCAGCTGTTCACTGTCATGCAGCACGGTGGGTTGAGTGTCAATACTGAGATAGTGCAAAGCGACTGGACAGGTTGATTTAGACTCGGGTGGCTCATGTTCACTTGAAACACACGGTGAACCCTGCTGGGTGATTATGGACATCATGGGGAGTGTGGGATGAGCAGTGTATTAGTACGCATAATTTATGTAGGGAGCTTTCTTTGCCTCTAAGAGCGCAGCCCCTGGGATGGGGAAGCCCCATGGGTTCCTCCGAGTTCTTCTGTATCCCGACAGACGAGGAAACACTAAGGAAGTAAATGAGGAAGAGCTGGTGCAGTTAAACCCAATGCTTCTCCTCTCAGCAAGTGCACCCAAGGTCGGGCAGCAAAACAGAAATACAGCTAGCATCCAAAGCCTTGAGTTCCTGTTTGCCAGCCTGGTGGGGTGTATTACTTCCTAGCTCATTGAAGCTACACTTCCAAGGGCTTAAGTTCAGCATTTCCATTGAAAAGGCGGACTGTGTGTGCAGACTGTAGCAGTGGTGTTGTGCAAGCGAATGATGGCATCAAACCTGCAACTTTTTTTTTTTTTATACTTTTCTTTACTTTAATTGGTAAATTTTTATTTTTGGCAGTACTATTATTAAAGATTAGGCATATTTGTTTGTGCTGATCTTTTTCACTCCTTTTTTATAAATACACATTTTCTGTGGGCAGAATGTAAAGCAGAACAGTTGCTGAAAGGGATCGGATGATTATCAGAACATCCTGAACTTTCTTTAAATCATTAGTTTTTGATAGCCTTAGGTTTTATGGGCATGGGTTTCAACAGTGCAGGAGTCAAGGGCCTCTGTTTAAGTGGCAGCTGCAGTCATTCATCAGATATAGAGTTGGAGGTACCACAGTTAGATGCAATAGTTGCATCACTGTCCAAAATTTCAATTCATTATAGCATATGGGTATGGGGTGTAGATAGTTACGTATACATGCATTTTTGTGCATTAGATTATGCAAAAACAGAGTTTAATACAGAGTTCTTTAATAAATGTGGTCACACTATAGTCTAAAACACCCGTAAACTAGATTATGTAGAAGTCAGGTTATTAAGAAACCTTATGTATTGCGGACAAAACCATACCTCGGATGAATTAATCGGCAAAACTTCATTGACACAAGCGTATGCAACATTCCTCACTGTGAAAATGTTACGGAGCAGGGTTTAAACAAGAGCAGCATGAAACAACAACTTCTGTCGGTTACATGCCACACTCTTTTCTAAATGATTCTGGTCTGGAGCAATCCATAGCCTGTTGTGTTTCCACTTCCCACTGAGAATGGCTTTTGCACCAACCTCTTCAATGCCAAAGTTTACGGTTCTGCGTGGCCTTCCGTGGGAGCTGTGACAGAACGTGTGGCTGGGCTGATGCTTTGATAAACACACTGAAGAAACATCTGCTCTGTGGACTAAGCGGAAGGGAGTGGATGTTAAAATAACAGGAAACAGTATAAAAAATTACTTTTCTTTGTAGACGTTGATACCATTGGAGCCAAAGGAGCTGAATACTGTCAGGTAAAGCAGATAGGACTCTATAGTCGTGCTGTGTGTTTGGAGCCCTGCAAATATTTCCACTAATTCCTCTTCAAAGAACTCAATTTCGTTTTGAATTTCAGGTTCAGGAAAGAATTTCCAGTTTCCATTCCTATTCACTTCCTGAAGTGTCCCACAATTCATTCCTTTCTGATATCAAACCCATGAAATAACCATGGAAATCCCTGTTTTCAGACCTGCTTTTATTGGTTAGGACTCTAAACAACAGAACACTCAGGCACACACATAACTTCAAGCAAGTGAGTAATCCCAGCACTTTGGGCTACACCACTGAAGTGAGTGGGAGTCTAGACATTGAATTTTATAGGAGCATTATCGGACTGTAAGTGCTTTGCTGGTTCAAGGCCAATATTTTCGCAGACTTTAGAGGAAGCCAGATTGGGCCTAAACTCTACACAGCCTGTCTTTGAAAGACCAAAATAAAAACAAATGATACTAAGCAACACGAATGCACATAGCGTAGAGGAAAGGAGCGCTGAACACAAGACAAGCTGAGGAAGCATTACTCACTGTATAGGAGAGCGTGGTGGCAGGTTGTTTAGTTCACAACATCCTTCACGGCCAGTTTTGCAGACAGACAGTTTATCCATTTAGCAAACAAGCATCTGTCTGACTGAGATCCAGAGAGACAAATAAGCCTGCCACAGAGCCAGGGCCGTACCTTACTCCAGCAGAAGGGGCTTATGCTGCACTGGTTAGAGAACAAGCTGTGCAAATTACTGTGTGCACTGATCATCTGTTTCACACACCTGTGGCAACAGTGAGCAGCACAGGCCCCAGCTACAGGCAGAGCAGACAACTGACTGCAGCCTCCTGCAGAACAAGAACGGCCCTTTTGCTCCTTTCAGCTTTACCTGCAGAGGTGAAAGCAGGAGAGGCGGCCACTCCTGAGTGCTGGGCCTCTCTCCTCACAACCAGCACCCTCACATCACTGCCACAGCAACCCAAACTGCAGTCCAGAAACATCCACATCTGCCACTGGCAGGAGCAGCCTTTCTGGAGCAACAGCAGCCAAGTCCTGAACCAGTCATGCTCCAACACCTCTACAACAGCATTTCAAGGAAGTCATTGACTCCTTATTACAGCACTATTTGGCTGGATACAGCTCTGTTCAGACTGTGTTGGTGCCATGATACTCCCCTCACATTAAGAAATTCTTCCCATATTAGGAATTGTGTAGACACGCATTTTGTCCAACATGTTTATCATTTACGTGCACTCGGAGCTTGAGATACTATGTGCGTGACCCACTGTACGTTTTAATGAGGCATCCACCACATGGACACACAACCATGGCTGGTGATCACACAGCTTCTCTAAACCAGCTGAATCCTGCCAGAACACAGTCTCTCAGGTCCAACACTGAATCAGGAATAAAGCAACCTTGGGGTGTTTTTTTGTTCTAGGAAGTGAGGGGCTTTTTCCCCTCTTGTGGCTGCACTAGACAATGCCACCTTAAGCAAAAACAAGCAGGTATGTCCTTTCGTTCTGATTCTGTTACTCTTTTAAGAATAATCCAGTCTCATGTGTTGTTACTCCCATTGAAGTCAGTGTGATTATTTTGTGGGTAAGATTTATTCTTCTAAAGCCACAAAACCTAGACCCTTGGTTTTCTGCTGTATTTTCCTCCCTCTCCTGTGGGAGAACATTTATTTACTCCTCTCATTCCATTCAACCACACAATTAGTCAACTCTTTCAGGCATGTGTATCTTTTTATGAAATAGAAACCAACCACCAAGTGCTGTGTTGTTTCAAGCCGATTGAAATCAATGCTCTGCAGAGCACATGAACAACTCGGCTCCATTAAAGGCACATACCCTGAATTGCTAACCAGCTCTGGTTAGACCAGAGCATTTTAAATGACAATGTCACATGCAACTTGTGAGTAAGAAGCTATGCCACTGTGATGTCTCTGGAAATAAGTGCTACTGTTTTCCCTAGGCACTTCATGACCTTGTGTGTTGATCTCAGTCCATTTTCCAGGACTGTAAATAAGAGCACTTGGAAAAGGTTTTCTGTTCACACATTTGTAGTTACGAGGGAGAACTCCTGAATGGAAGCATGGCATCCATCAGGCAAGCACAGCAGGTGGCACAGGACAGACTGCATTAAGCAGATCCTACAACTGGGACTTCGACAGAATTTTATTATGGCAACAACCGAATATATATTTATCAAACAAAATTAAATAGAAAAAAGTCATTCCCTTGCACAGTAGTAAGCTGGCAAGTTTCCAGCTGGCAGTTTTACTGTTGGCAACACAAAGAAGTCACTTGCTGGGGTCACCAAACTGCTGAGAATCTGCAATTACTTTTATCATATTATATGATATATATTATTTTATCATATTATTATTATTTAAGGAACTTTGTTTGGGTTCCCATATACTCCCAGAAGAACTCTTACTTGGTCAAAAGACCAGTTAAGCTGAACAGCTTCATTGATGGTGGTGTAAATCTTATAAAAGTTCCTTTCCCTCCTTTTTCAGTTTCACAGGTGGTGATATTTTCTGCTTTCTCTATTAATCTCTATTTGTGTTATTCTGTTCAGGGCTATCCATACTGAATGATTAAGCAGCAAGTAAGATTACAAAGCGGCTTTTACATTGTCCATCCTAGGGTGCATAGGAAAAACATTGCCAGCAAAGCATCTGGGGGCTGATATGAACTAGTTCTAACCCTCGAGTCAGAAAAGAAGCCTCGGGAAACTCGGGAAACCACAGCCATTCTGCCACTTTCACACAAGGAAAAGAAAATCCCGAGATGGAAAATGACATCTGCAGGATAGCATATGTGCTAAACATGCTGCCAAAACGAGGAAGTACTGAGTCCTCGACACCTGTACTTACCAAAAACACTAATGCAATTAATAGTGAATGCTTCACTACTTTAAAAGAAAAAACCTCTAGTCTTCAATTTCCCGGAATCACCTTTAGTAATTTCAGATACACAGAAAAGAGGAAAAAATTGAGCAGAAATAAGTAAATGGGAGACAGCCGTGGTTATTGGCAGTTTCTGCTGCTTCCTTCCTGTCATCTTGATAGATTACTTCACCTGCATATTGTTCCCTGTATGATCAGCTGTAGATACATATATGCACTTGCAAGGCCAGACACTAGCCCAGCCTGCCTGGCAGCTCCCACCCAGTATTCAAAAGGACAAATGAAACACAGGACATGGGCCCATTTCAATGGCCCCATTTCCAGCTGCGATAATCTATGACTAGATTTCCAAACAAATACCTCCTATTTTTACCGTATTGGTGCTTGCACTTGGTTGCAGCTGCCTGAAAGCAACCACAAAGATGCCTCACTGCTGTCTTTCAAATTCCTCCTTAAAATTTACTTGGCTAATGATGTCAACCGAGAGCTGACCAAAGCAAAGTGCCGAGATTGCGGCTTAGTGCCCTCTTCACTCTCCAGGTGCAGCCAGGTTTTCTCTCCTGTACTTTTACACTACGCCTCCTTAATGAGGAGGACTTACTCTGATGGTCAGTAGAACTGAGAAATTAGGATAGCTCTTCCTTCCACAATATCCATTTCCCTTCACACTACATTGAAGGATATGATTAAACATACTGTAGCCTGTCAATGGTTTTATGATGGCAGAAAGCTCCCTGACTACAAGAGCCCTGACAAAAGTGAGCAAATTCCTCATACAGGAATAAGAGGAATAAGACTAAAAACTCACAGCTTTTTGATATGCTAAACAGAATATCAAAAAGTGGACATAGTAAACAATCAGATCTTAGTAGCACAAAAAATTCATTCGATGTAATACAAGATGACTATTCCTTCTTACCAAAAAAAAGAAAAAAAATCAGAGGTTTTACCAGTAATTACTCGTTCCCTGAAGTTGAAGAAGAGAACCTGTGCCAGGAGGAGGAGGAGGAGAAATTGCAAAGATAAGCCAGAGAAAGTCTAAAAATAATGCAAAGGAAGTGGTAAAGAAAGAGTTTTCAAAAGGATCCTTACACACTGCAGAAAAAAGATTTCTTCCCTGTAAACATCTTCCTCTTTGTTAAAGTCCTTACTGGCTAGAAACTGATTTCAGCCCTGTAGTACAGCACAGAAAGATGATGAATTATAAGACAAAAATTGCTGTGAAGAAAATGCAGAATTTCAAGTAGGAATCAGTCTAAATAGAAACATTTTTTGTCTGAATTTCTAGTCTGATAGGTTTAAATTTTTATCATCCCATGGCATTACTAACATTTCAGAAATGTGGCATTTTGCGCCATACTTAGTAACAGGGCAGGAAGAAGGAGACTGCCAGTAACAACACTGAAGAAAGGACGTATCTTTTCTCAAAACATCTGGTGTTCAGAGTTTCTTTAGGACCTCTGGCCAAAGTCACTCGTGGCACTGAGGTCTTGTCCATCAATGCCATTAAGTTTCTGATCTCTTTGGGGAAGAGAGACTGACAGTAATTTTTAATCCCCACCAAAGACATGTTTTCCTATGCAGCCTTTTGAGCTGTCAAACCCTGAGCCAGACCTTTCTATAGCAACAAAGCACAGTAGGAGTCATGCCTTCTGGAAGCTTGGAAGGGCAGGAAGAGAGATATGCCAGTGTCTCTCTATTTATACTTTTAAAGCCTATGAGGAGACTGGCGGGGCATGAGGACCATGGCCAGCTAGGAATTCCTTGCAGAGCTAGTATTGCTCGCTGCTCTGAACCTAGATTTCTCTGCCTAAGCTAACTGCTGCTCTGTGGAAAATACATCTTGCGTGCTTTGCCAATATTTTAAGACAAATAAATCAAGATATACGGGAAGCTAAGGGATCGTGTGTTTTGTTAATCAATACAGACCACATGGTATTTTCAATGGCTTAGTTAAGCAACACAAAATAATCTAATAATTGTGCGATTTAAAAAATTCCACGTGTTCCAGCCTGAAACTACCGGGAACCCATTGAAGAGGCTACCAAAACTGCCCACAGAAATGGACAACTAAAGGACAGCCAGCTGTGTGCAATAAAGGCACATATTTTATACTAACAACACCAATTTATTATACAAGGGAAAATATTTATTTGATCTAGATCTGCATAACATCTGATAAATATTTCTTAGTACATCAAGTTTTTCCCAAGTGAGTCAATGTGAAATGTTATTAATGTGCATAAATACCATAAAAAAAATCAGATTTGTTTCTGGAAGCCAAGAGGGGAAAAAAAAAAACCAACAAGAACAACGCTTTCTAAAGAGAAGAATAACCTGTTTAAAGCATGGCTCAAGATCCAAGAAAATGAAAGTATATTTAATAACAAGGCAAATCTGTTAGCATTTTATTGAGATAAAGCAAAATTTGCTTCTATACCTTCCAAAATGTTAATATCTGTTAGATAGGTCACTAGAAACATTGAAAAGTGGTTCTGACTTTTAGAGCACTTCTTAATTGTTCCCATGGAAAAATATGTCCTTTCAGGTACAGATTCTGAGAAATTTTCAGCAGATTATTTAATTTATATTTCTCTTCTTTAATGCAGCCTAAAGCATTCAAACCTAATTTTACACTGTCACATTTCTGGGAGCTTGGCTCAAAAGAGATCCCCCAAAAGCTCTGCAGCACCTCTGAACCACTGTATCTCCACACCTCAAAACAGCCTTGGGTCTGCACCCACGCCCTCTTTCTATTCTGCCCTCTAGAGAGAGGCAGGGCAGTGAAAGGTTAAATCAAAGCGGATTTTACACCTTTGTATTGACAAATTTCAGACAACTTTGAATTAAACCCTCAACTGAAATATATTTCTGATTATTTATTACTAACTTACATTCTTCCCTCACGTGCTTATTTTTTAGCTATTCTCTGGCAAAAACTCGGTATCTCTGATCTCTTGATTCACGAAGTTCATTTTAGCTTTCATTTTTCAAGTCCGGCTGAGGGTTGCAGAGGTTTTCCTAGGGGAAAAAAAAAAGCACTCTTTCTAAAGAGGACCAAGAAAAGTTGCCAATGGATGAGTATCTTGGCCCCATGAGCAGCCATTATCCTCATCAATGGCTCTTGAAGTTTGGTCCTAACCACCCGGTTTCGTGCTCTGCCTTTAACAAGTCCATAACTACTTGCTCTAAATGCAAGAGTAATAGCACAGCAGTAGACAGATGGAGGCATGATCTACTCCTTAAGAGAGGTCTCATTCCAGTCCATAATTGTTAGCAGAAAAATGAAGCTATTTTTTACACAATGTAGCATTTTGTCAACCTAAATCTTTCTTCTTTCCTTTTTTTTCCCTGCTTCATCTTAATTAAAGACCTGGCCTTTACCATCTGCTGAAGAGAGATATGATAGCAAACACTAGATTATCTTCACAAGTATCTGATACAGCTAACTGCTTCATGTCAGAATTGCCTAAAATGTTTTTCTCTGAAGGAAATGATAAATCACAGCTCTCATTTTTCAGTACACGTTCCAAGGCAATGGTTTCCAAACTGTTTTGGACCTTGCCCCACTGTTAACTCTCAGCATTACTTACACGCCATCAATCGCCATTACTGTCAAACATTCAGCCGAACTCCCAGGAGGACGTGGCTCGGTGTGCCAGCTATACTCCATGCCCTCACAGGCCACCAATTGGGACACCCTCCCACAAACCTGCTAAGAAACAGGTTTATATGCACAGGCCATGGGACAGCCAGAATCAAGCCTCCTCTCACCACTTAAGAGGGAGATCTGAGGCACAAGAAAATTGCTATCTGCCCTTAAGTCCCAAATGAAGACAAGGAATAAATGACAGCCCAGTGTTCAGATGAGCTCAATGACCCTTTCTCTTTTCATGCTGAAAGATTAATGACAAAATGATTTTGTTTCTGCAGAGCACAGTACAGAATCACAGAATCATAGAACCATCAAGTTTGGAAAAGCCCTCTAATATTATCAAGTGTAGCCATTAACACTGCCAGGTCCACCACTAAGTTGTGCCCCGCCTAGGCATTTTTTGAACGCTTCCAGGAATGGTGATTCCACTGGCTTGTTCCAATGTCTGACCACCCTTTCAGTGAAGACATTTTTCATAACATCCAATGTAAATCTCCCCTGGTGCAGCTTGAGAGCTTTCTCTTGGCCTATCCCTTGTTATCTGAAAGGAGAGACCGACCCCCACCTCATTACACCCTCCTTTCAGGTGGAGAGTGATAAGGTCTTCCTTGAGTCTCCTCTCCTCCAGGCTAAACACTCCCAGCTCCCTCAGCTGCTC
>VZTA01014035.1:0-22703 GCA_013398855.1 Mohoua ochrocephala | reverse complement strand
CTATTGCTGATCCAGGCCAGGTGCCATTGGCCTTCTTGGCCACCTGGGCACACAGTGGCTCATGTTCAGCCACTGTCAACCAGCACTCCCAGGTCATTTCTGATGGGCTGCTTTCCAACTGCTCTGCCCCAAGCCTTTAGCATTACATGAGGTTGTTGTGACCCACAACAAGCAAAACTTCAAAAATTGGAAAGCGTCTGGTAGGAGGAGTCCGCCAAGACAGCCAACACAAGGGTTGAGGTCCATGGAAGACACATAAAGGGTACGTGTTTATATACCTTTCTCTTATCTCCCTGCATGCTTGCAGAGCTCATGCAGAATGTGTACATTTTTTAACCAGGAGGAAGCTTCTAAAGGTGCTGAGTTCTCCCAGACACTCTGCCACTTTGATGAAGCATCATCTCCATCACGGCACTGGCCCTAACCATCTCTGTGACGCTGTGTCCCGCTCCTGCACACTCTCCCTTGTAGGACCGCTCTTTCCCTTCATGAGCCAGTGCCAGCAGCTCCAAGGAGCTGAACAAGGTATTTGATTCCCTTGATTCAGTGACCATGAATTTCCTCAGACATCTGGACCTGACCCTCCTGTCACTGAAGTCCAGGGTTTTGTGTTTGAATTCTGTGATGCAACACTGAAGAGTCTCAGACTCTCCTGACCGGACTGGTGGAAAGATGGAGGGTTTGCATTATGTGCCTGCTTTATGGCTAAAACCCCAAATTTTGTTTCTACCAAGCTTTCCCTAACAGGTCACTGCCCAAACTTGAAAATTATGCATATGCTCAAAGAGAGGAGACACAGGGAGTTTCTTTACAGCTGACTGACTGAGGATTTTAACTTTCTGGCCTACAGTCAGCAGAGCATCTATCTGTCCTTGTGAAGCTATAAGTGTGTCATCAGGATACCACATGCTTTGATAATTACTCTAGTGGGTATTAAAGTTAATCCTGGGCTGTATAGATCACTTACAAAACACAATAACTGAACCAGAAATCCTTATGTGAGACAGTAATGAAATCAACGTCTCAAAGTGCCAGCACGTCTCTGACACGTCCGGCGTAAACTGGAACCCAAAATTCCTGCCTAGAGCAGCCAGTCAGGAATCCAACTGTTCTGTGATTATGAAATCTGAGGCATGGCAGAGCAGCTCATGTCAGATCTACTGCGTACCCATAAGCCTTAAACCAAGACTTGTGAATATAACCCATGCCTTTCCAGGATTGTGAGAAGGGTCATGAGCAACTGGTGAAATTTCAGACTGAAATAGCCAACGCATCATTCAGTGGACCCAGCTCTTCTTCCTTTAAAGACCAGACACCCATCCCAGATGCACTGATCCTACTCAGCTATATTCCCAGCATGAAATCTCATGTTCTGCAGAAAGCCTAGAGACAAAACATTTTAGGCTTTCTGAACCGTGTGTCAAACACAAAGCTAAAGCCACGTTCACAAGGATGGTGGAGAGGAAAAGATAGCCATCCTTCTCACCCTACTGCTTTCCTTTGCTATGTCCCTGCAGCACCTGACACATTATTGTGTTCTCACAATAACTTCTCACTACATTTTCCCTGGACTACTGGTGAAAGTCCCAAGAACTATGTTAAATTCGTTTCAGTCTTTCCCAATGGGAGAAATTCAGTGAACTAAATAATAATGACAAACAACCCGTGCCTTTAACACCTCTCTTGGGTCAGTATTTTCTCTATTTTTCCCTACGTCTTTGTATTATACTGCAGTGGATAACACACTCAATAGAGAAGCTGGACTCTAACACTGGGTATCAGAAGGCACCAAGTATCAATACTAAATGTGACCACCTACTGCCACCACAGCTGTCTAGTCCTTGGACAACACTGGCTTAAAAGTGAAGAACAGGTATAACTCAGTGACAATGCTGGAAGGTAGTTTTATGCATCCTGAGTCATCTGCAGGCATGTAATTATCATCTTTGCTTAAAGATTTCCTGGCAACTGCCTCTGCTGTGCTGGATTCACCACGTGCTCTGAAAACAGTATTTAGCAATAACCCTTTCTGTATCCCTGGTTAGGTGCAAGAACCTTCCCTTAATTTCAGATGAAAACTTCAGCTTTTAAGGGACAAACAGTCTGAACACCAAAGTAGCTCAAGACGTTTGGAGGCTATCAGTTCTGTCTGTGCTTTAAATCGGCTCAAATCAGCCCCAAGGTCTTGACCTCTGGTTTTGAGGCATTCTTTTTGCCTAAGTCCAGGAAATATAAAAGGCTATGAGCTAAGGGTAGGTAGGAAAAATTTCCTCGAACCAGGAGTAAAACCCTAGTAAAAGAACACCTCAATACTCCCTACTCCACATATATGGCTCTTTCTCTGGTCTTATTCTCCCCATACTTAAACTCACAGAAGTATCCACAGCTTAAAATATAAATCTCCTTGCTAAAATATTTTACAGAACGAGCGTCTCCCCAAACAAAGAATAAAGAAAACATAGCAGAACCTAATAGTTCAGACAAATTATGAGACTCATTAAGTAACACAAGATGGAACAGAGTTCACCTAACAATAAGCTCTCTTAAAACCACAGGAGGCAAAGGTCAAGTCCAAGCCCAGACTATGAAGAAGGTGAGGATATGGAGAGGGCACAGCTGTATTGGCAGCAGCTGGGGTAGCTGAAGGATGCAGCGGCCTTTGGGAGCAGAAGAGGAGATGCATCCTGGTGCAGCCTGTTCCTGTAGGAACTATTAAGGATTTGCTATTTCCATCCTACATTATATACAATGGGTCCTCATGCATACCCACCCTTACCTAGCAAGGAAAAGATGTGTCCTTCCAAAAGCGAGCCATTCAATATGCTGCTCCCAAGAAGGTAGACCTCTAAATATCACAAAGGAGGTGTAATTCCCACTTTCATATACGGCTATAAGAATCTAGAGGGTTTGGAGTTTTATTTCTTCTATTTCATAGGCGAACAGGGGTTGGAACAGGGTTAAAATTTTCTGTTTGGTTAAGCCTAAGAGTCTTTTAAACCATGTTCCCTGACAGTGTTATTTCCACTACCTTCAATAATTTTAATCAGGCTGATTATCCTATTCTTCAGACTTGAAGGAGAGGTAATTCTCAGTGATCTCTGAGTTTCAGTACCACTAAGACTAAATAGTTATTAATATTAATTCAAATAAGCCCTAAAACCCAGTCAAACTAAGGTTAAAACTACAGCAAACAGACAAATTAGCAGGAACATTGGTATTAAATGGCCACTTTGGTTAGAATGTCAAACTGAGAGGACAGGAAATAAATCTTCATAAATCCTTAAACAGGAAGTTAAAAGAGGTAGTTATGTAGATTGTTACAAATCATATGAGCAAATTTTTGCCTGCAGCAGTAAAATCAAATTTCAGTTGGATATACATTTTAGTGCTGAAGCAAATTACTGTTTATGTCTAGATCACAATCTCAAGGCCAGCAAAGGCTTCCTCCCTACATTTCTGTTGTATGAAGACTAATCTGTTTCCTTCTGCCTTCCCACAGAAATTATAGATTTCAACAAGTCAATCTTTGAGAGAAATGTCTAGCAGTTTGCTCTCCCAGATGTATGCGCATATGCGTGTGTGTATATATATATGTGTGTATATATATGTGTGTATATATATATGTATCTCACAGCTTAATTTCTCTGGAACTTGTCACAAAATGGAACATGAAGATTTCAGTCTGAAATTTAGCCCAGAGAAACTAAAGAGATTAACCTTGCTCCCCAAGCAAGGTTTTGCAGGAATTTGTATGCACAGGGCGGCATCGTGCCCGTTAATTTTATTTGCCTTCCCAAGAAAATCTATTGGCCTAAACATCAGACTTTCAACCCAGTCTTTGCCCTCAGCTGTCCTCCCTACAGTATCTCTGCTGGAGGCCCCTGGCAGTGTGAAAAATGCCTTGGATTTGGACAAGAATTGTACAATCCAGGCAGTTTCCTATAAACTGCTGAGCTAGAAGCTACCTTAAAATAGTGCTTGTGATTACAATAAATACAGTCAAAGCAAGAGAAAGGAATTTGTGAAGCCATCTCTGAACCCTCCCCTCTGGAACAGGTGATCAGAGCACAACTTTGCAATTACCAACACCTGGTAGAATTTCTAAAAAGCCATAACCCACAGTTCTCTGGGCAACCACATTCACATACCCACTTTCGCTGGGCAACCCGTGCCAGTGTCTCACCAGCTTCACTGCAAAAAAATTTCTTCCATATGTCCAGTCTAAATCTACCCTCTTTCCATTTAAAACTGTCAGACCTTGTGCTGTCACTACAGGCCCTGATAAAAGTCTATCTTTCTTACATGCCTTCTGGGTTGGCTGAAGACCCCCTCAGCCTGTCCACTTCTGCCCTTGCCTATACAGCCCTTGGATTATATTGAGGAAATCATTATTCCCCTCCCAGCTACAACTGTTCTCCTGCGTAGATATGACTACGTATATCCCGTCCTGCTCACGCACCACCCCAAAAGTCATCCAAACTCTGATTCATATCCTTTCCCAGGGGCTACTTTAAAAATTTCTGGCCATGATTGCCATGGGAAGACTGTTTGCCTTCAGGCCGTGAAAAAAGTTCTGTTACCCCGTGTGTTTTTACATGGTATGCCTGCCTGACTTTCAGAAATAATAGCAATCATTCACTTTAGGGCTGCTTCATAGGAAAAATAGTTTGGCAAAAATAAGTACCAAGTGGAAAACAGATGCTAAAATGGGTTGGCTGGTTCCTCAAGCACCTATGGCTCCATTAAATGGTGCCCACAACTGTTATGGTCATTCTCACAGCAGTGGGGCTCTGTATCAGTCCAGCACAGCCAGCTGCATCCGTATTTTCTATCGCTTGTCAAATCAGAGTGCAAATTTATCTTTCTCAAGGCTAAGTAGACAGTGTCCTGAGTCAGGCGGCAAAACCGCTGGCGACTGGGACCTTTCTCCAGCTTACTGTAAAGTGGCAAGTTGTAAAGATTCAAGCAAGCTTTGCTCACTTTAAATGAGCCGCTCTCTACACACACACTCCAATGGGCAACCACGATCTTGAGAGGGATTTTTGAGCAGGCCTGGAACTTTATTACTGTGTGCAGATTATTTCACAAAAGTGAAATCACACTTAGAAGTACAGCCACTCATGTCCTCCTTCTCCAGCTCTTGCTCCACTCAGTTGAGTTTTGCGTGCAGCAGGAAGTGATTCAGAAAATAATGATTTTCTGTGGTAACTGGATTTGGAAAAGCATCAATGAAATTATACCACATCAGTCAATGCTCACTTACAACCTCCCCAAAGCAGATGCAGTCAGAGGCAAAGCACTCTGCTCTGGAGGACTTCCTGGTACAGGACTTCACAGGAGAGCTGTAGCATTGATCCCACAGTGTGAAGCCATCCACTCTGGACAGCTTTAGTTTTACCTTCTTTGTTTTGTGAGGGAGAGAAGGTACCCAGCTGACCTCTCAGTAAGCCAGGGAGAGGCTCTCACTTACCCATGCAGGAAGGATAAAGCTTTGTAGCATGAGAAACACTGCTTTACATACGTCCTTCTGCATAAATTAAAAGAAAAATATTATGCAAATACATCCTACACTACCACAGATATAACCAAAATATAACTTACTATTGGAAGACATCATTTTAGGCCTTGTACTCAGCATATATTAGAATATACAGTTCTGCATATTTTTATCGTTTTCTTGATTCACAGACGAGTAGCAAACTTCAGAAATGTTATTTTTAGGGGAAAGAGAAGCAGACAGACAATTTCACATTGATCTGCAGAAGACAAAAAGACATTCATGATTTTTTCAATAATTATCAAAGTATTACATCTGCCCTAAGTCCACAGTTAAGAGTTCAGGGACAGAACTGCATTTACCAGTGACTTCCCAGTAACTGAGGTGACTGACATGGCTTATGCAGGGAGAACATCTTACATTTCTTTATGTTTAGATATAAGGAAGGAAGGATGCAGGCTCTGGCTGTTCTTTGTATTAATCCAGTCCTGAGATCTGACACAACAGCCAGCAGCTAGAGCACATGAGGTAATAAAATCTTCAAGAGGGCCCCACTTGCAAGCACTGGGTGCCCAGAATGGGGATACCATGAGAAAATTACTTTTTCGGCTCATACAGGTCTTATCTTTGTCTTTGCTTCCCAAGCTACACTTGGCTGCAGTCTTAAAGAATTTGCTTATGTCATTGTAGATGCTCACAGAGTTGTCTTTTTTCCTCCCAGCTCATTTTTTTCCATTAGCCTTGTTCATTATCTACCATCTGTCTCTTCTTTTTCTTCCTGATCTGATGTGGTTATTACTAGAAAACTTCTTCATTCCATAACAGGAATTTGAACAATTGTCCACATTATTTACTTTGGGAATTCCAGTAGCCCAAAAATAAAAGGATCAGAGTCTGATACTGGCTAAGCTTACGTAAGCCTGGAATAACTCCCCTGATTTGAGGGGAATTTGCCTGGATTTACATTGGTATGAGTAAGATCAAAATCTGGCCCAGGGTTTCTGTTTCTTCACTCACATTAGAATTCAACAATCAAGCAACCCTGGATGCTAATAGTTTGCCTAACACTGGAGACAGGGTTTTTCGCAGGGGCTGGAACTTTATGGTCTTTTCCAGCTATGGAACATCAGCTGTCTGTCCCAGGAAACTTCTGTTGATTGAAGCAATTTAAACCTCTAGCCTAAATTCCAATTCATGACTTAAAGCTGCTACTAAAGTGTAGCTATAATTTTTTAACAAGTTCTAAATAGGTGAGAAACTTAAAAATCAGCAGGCTACTACTGGTTTGGGCTCCAAATGTCATTTGTAAAGTAACACAGCTATACACTGGCTGTAAGTTTTGCAGAATCCTCCTCTTTGAGGATCACTTGCAAGCACCTGAGGGATATAAACTGGCTTTGCCTGTAAATAAGAGTTGGGCGCTTTATGTGTAGCATTTATTTTGCTGTTTATTGTCAGCAATTCTCTGCAGCACGTTGATTTCATCTTCTGGATGAGCCGCATGCAGTTGTTTGGCTTTTGCTGTTGAGACTCTTGTCCTCTGTTGACTCTGCCTGTCTCAGGGCATACTGCTCCGGCAGTGGCACCAGGGTGTGCATCACCAGCCTTGCCTTGTGGTTCCCCATCACACACAATTTCCCTCAGGGCAGCAGCAATTTTCCTGCAGCACTGGCCGTGGACATCAAGGGCTTTTACATTGCGGGGTCAGTATCTGCAGCGGACTCTAACACTGCACAATTGAATGCCACTGAAGCCACTGGAGCACCATCAGCCTGTAGGTCAGCAGAGTTTGGGTAGCAGCTCATTCATGCCATTGCATTATGTAAGGCACGGTGGCTGCCCACTGCTATTGCACTGGGCGATAGTCCCTGCAAGAAAATTATTTCTCTCCCTGCTGATTTACTCAAAGCACTTTGAAATCAGTGGAAAACCAATGACACCCTGCAATTTTTATTTTAGCTGACTGGCATAGCCATCTTCAGAGTTTAAATCAAGAAACTTACTGTAGCTGAAACTATCTAAACCGAGATCCATCAACAGGGTAATATCATTTTTAGCTTGCTGCCTGAGGGCACATAACTGACATTTTGTCTATATAAAGTATTGGCGTTCCTCATATGTCAGAGTTTAAACCACAGAAAGAATCTTCTGGCAGATTCTAACAGAAGCTCCCAGAGGCAGCTGAAACAGTCTATTATCTGTGCGTGCCTGTGTTGACTAAAAGTTACACATAGGCTGCACTCCACTGTCCAGCGAGCAGGACACAATGCCAGCCTTATCCCTGCAGCATTTCAGAACAGGAGCTCTCACCAGCACCAGGGCCGCTTTCCCACATCCATCACGGGAAGAGCTGCCCTCTGCCAAACCCAGCAGGAGCTGCACAGGGAGCGCCCCATACCCTCACCACAGCTCTGGGACTTCACCACACTGCTCCAGCCACTGGACAAAAGGAACAGGGATTGCCTAGAGACGGGAGAATACAGCGACAGGTCACCTACAAAATTATTTTAAAATGTTAGGGACTAGCGAAGGGCAGAAAGTCTACGAAGCAGCTTGTGCTGGAAGTACCAAGAAGTATGTTCCTAACGTGTTACACTTGGATTTTTTTCACTCAGAGATAGCCCAAGGCCTAGGAGGAGTGGAATTTTTCATCTCTGCTGGTTTCTTAGGGCTGCTTGAATGAGCTCTTTTCAGTCTTTAATGCTTGTTTTTCAAATCCTCACTTTCTTACTCGTAAAGCTGGGATGCAAATAATAAAAGCTACCAGAGAGAGCAGTGTTTATCCTTGTGCTAGTTTTTATAGAAAGAGCGTGAATGTCTGTTTGCACTAGTAAGCTCTGTGATTTTAATTACAAGAAAACTAGTCAATGTAATGCCTCATTTTGGTTCTTCCATTTAAAATCCCAGGAGATGAAAATGAGCAGAAAGGCTTAATTAAACAGACACTTTCTCCCTAAGTCAAACCAGCAACATTTTAGAAGAAATGGATCGGTGTTATTAAGACCAGAGTTTTATTAAGGTTCTTTGTGTATAACATTGTAAGTCATACCAGAGCTCTTGCTACTGTTCTTCTGGCATTAAAAACAAACAACAAAACAGTTTTACAGTTACCTTGTATTTAATTTAGATACATAATAAATTTTATTTGTATTTTCAGTGAGGTTTATTGCCAAGAAAGGTTTTCCACCACTTAGTTCACCCTTTTGTCCCTGGCTCATCGTCACAATCAGCCCCTGCAGGGGGGGGCAGGTAAAGCAGTTAAGCATGTGGAAAGCTTAGCCATATTCAACAGGAGAAAAACAATGCTTGTCTGTGCTTTGCTCCTTTTTTTAATATTCACCAGATTCGTGCTTCTTAGTAGATATCTTGTTTCAAGTTTTATGCGAAATCGGCACTGAGAAATTTCTGGTTTAGCTATCAGCTTCCCATATTCTGGTCAAACACCACAGAGGAGCGTGGTAACTTTTTCTATAGGTGCATATCCTCACATGCAATAAAATACTTAGTTAGGATGGACAGCATTTCCCCCATTGTTCAAAGCTACGGTTCTGTTTTCTGCCTGTTCCAGTACTACATAGCTGCTGCCCTTCCTCCGCAAACATTAAGTTCATCTTGAGGGTAGGCTCAAGTGGTTGACCTATAACAAAGTAAACACATGTAGCTCAATCAGATGAGCTCAACGCATGCTTGTGTGAGGTTGCTTGACAGTCTGGGGTCTGTGAAACAAAATGTGTAGCTGCAGCAGTGCAAGCTGCTCCAGAGGGGAATAGTTTACATGAAGGCAAAGCAGAATTTAGATTAATATCCTCTGGTACAGTGATGTTGCAACCTTGTCCGAGATCACTCACCTCGCAGAGCTTCATTTCACAGCCTCCAGCGTGGTGAAAACCACATTGACTGCTCACCAGAGCACTCCTCCCTTGCCCATCTTCCTCTTTAGGAACTATCCTAGGCTATTTTCTGCTCCAGTCAGGCTCTCCGCAGCACCAAGGCTGGGCACATAAGAGAGGGAAGAAATGAAAGTTCTACTGGCTGTTTACAGCATCGCCCCTTCCTCTCACAGTGATGGGGAGGACATCTCCCAGGGTCTAGTAGGAAGCATTCAAGTGTAGTTTTACTTTTCCCTTCAAAGTCTTTGACTCAGGAACAAAAACACTCACAAATATAAGAAAACGTAGTAGAATGGATCCACGAGCCCCATTAACATTTCTGTGGCTAGGCTGGAAATGTCGTGCCAAATCCAGCTTGGCCTTGTGCTCTAGTGCCACCTCACACCCATTCCAGCTGTACTTCCCACGTGCCCCTTCTCAGCCATCTCCCTTCTCCCCTGCCTGACAAGCTGCTCCAGGTCTGGCTTTACTCATGCCAAGGGGAACAGAATGACCATGGTATTTACAGCCACAGAACTGTTCTCTCAGCTTGTTTGTCCTCTCCTTTTTTTCTCTCTGCCTATATCCACCTGCAGCATCTGTGCCGTGTTGCAAAACTCAGCATACTTTTTGGTGCTTTTACCATATGAAAGTAAAAAAATCTTTCCCAAACACACAGTGGGACAGTTTGAAGAGACAAAATTCAAATTGCACCTGCATTTAATTAAGAGCCAAATTTCCAGGCACCAGCTTCCCCTGCCATGGGGAAGAAACCAAGCACACAAGTCACTGTCTGCACAGGCAGCATCATGTCTAAGGACGCCAAGCTTTGGATGCAGATAAGAATTTACTCCAAGATAATTGCAAACGAAAGTGGAAATCTCTCACTACAAAACTAACTCAAATTTCTGTATGGCATAAATGATCACATCAGACTGAAAATTTGGTCCCAGTAATTCAACATCCTATATACTAACTGATGACTGCACCCCTGGTAAACTTGAAAAGGGAAAGGTCAGTAACTTATATGAAATAATTACTCTCTGCATGCAGAAAACAGCTGTTTTCAGCATCTAGAGTCAATACATGTCACTGGTTGTCTGCAGAAGGGTTCTTTCTGTATATGGAGTTGATCAAAATGCAGATGTGAACACTGTTCATATCTAAATGGAGCTTCTTTTTACTTTTCATTTCTCCTTTCCTTCAAGAATTTTTCATCGCAATGTAAAATGATTGATTACGATACTATGATTGCTGGTGGTATAATATTTCAAACCCACCAGAAGTTAAGATTTCTGCTCAAAAAAGAATCTAAGTTAATGCATTTTTGAAACAGAGCTTTTCTGGCAGGAAAGTCTGGTGTGAACCAAGGGCTAATGACCACAGCCAATATCAAGAACTCCAGTTTCTCTAGCACACTTTCCAGGGCCAGCATTCAAGGTCTGACCGGTAACTCCTAAAAGTGAACGAGTTCTCTCTTAAAACACACAAAAAATATTGTTATGCTAAATACATACAAGTAGACAATATCCTAACAGTAGCTACATTGTCTAGCTCATCTCCTTCCTGTTTCTTCATGCAGTAAGAGAAGCCTGGCCCAGGATGAGAACTCCAGTGCTCACCCGGCATAGGGAACAGAGAGTCCTGCCTCCCACGGCAGTGGGGCATGGCGGTCTCTCTCATGCCCTTCAGGTGGTGTTTATTCCTGCTGTCAACAGCAGCAGTGGCATGCTGACAGTGTTACCAAATCTGTTTTGACTTGCTGCAGAAGGAATAAACAAACTCACTGGATTGGGAACTACACCTCTCAACAAAATCCATTCTGCAACTCCTATGGCATTACCAGACTCCTATCTGCACTGTATTTTTGGGGTGGGAGACACGTGTGTTGAGCATGTGCACTATTCTGGAACTTAAGTTCAGAACATTCAGCAATTCACATGGTCACTGGAAACGTAACCATTGAATTTCTAACAGCTTGGAATCAGTTGGGAGTTAAAGGTCAGTTTGCATCAGGTTTTCTATTTAATGAGTAAAACTTAAGTACTCAAAAATATGTCTCATCCAAATGAATGTATTTGGTCCAGTAGGTTTATTTCAGAGCAGAGATGTTTTGAAAGCTATAAGCATGATAGTTACTGTCCTATCGCAAGGACAACAAAAACCAAGTGCTGTCCTGAGAGGTTTTCAGGATTTTATCACCTACACAAAAGTCAAACATTCTTTTAAAGGAATTGCCTTAAAAATAGAAAAGCTATTTTAATCAAACTCCTGGACTGCATTATCTTGTCACCTGTGCCCAGCAATGGAACACTTTTTTCCTTTAATAGATATTTTTCTTAAAACATCCTGATCACAAATGACCTTTGGTTTTTTAACCAAAACACAATGGAACAATTTAGTCCTGCTCCTCTTCAGGTCAGTGGGAAACCTGCCACCCTTTGCAGCGCAGAGCATCTCAGCCTGTGACATGCACAGGCTCTACCCTGCAAAGCCATTTCACCCCCCAACAAAGTTCATGGACAAGGGGGGGCTCTCAGTCCCTCTGAGGATCAGGGCCAAGAGATGCTTTCCAAATGATCCACAATAGAATAACTCGGCATGCAGCAGCCAGCTGACAGATGAGAGTCCTGTGGGAAAGAAGCTTTCAGTTCTGATTTACAGAGTGAAAGGGCAGCAGTATCTCTGGCATCTTTGGGCAGGGACTTTCAGGGATGAAGTAGCAGCTGCCCGGTCTGCATAAATTTATGAACGGGTGAGACAAGCAGGCTACTATCTGCTGGCCCTTTGGAGAATGAAAGGTGTGACCAGATTGCACAGAGAGAAAGAGCTCAGGTTCAAACCCTGAACGGCTTCACAGAGTCTGTGGAAAGCAAATTACCTCAAAGAAAATACTGAAACCAAATGTAAGCAAAGATGTAGTGTAGTATTCAGTGCTGGCTGGTGGAGCCCTGGAAGCATGTGCAAAACAAATTATGGCAATTCTTTTAAATTGCCTAAACCAGCATGAGAGGCATTGCAGTTAAAAGTGTCTATAAACAAACTGTTGTCAGGGAAAGGTGCACAGGCAAAATAGCTTTTTGTTAACTCATGTTAGTCTAAAGAATAGCTCCACTAAGACGTCTAAAGATACTTTTTTTGTCATTAGCTATGAGAACCCTTTAATTTTGTTATGAAGTTTATTTTACTTGCTTTGATATTTATGTTTTACCATGACACTTTTGTACAAAAACTACTACTTCAGTCTCCTAATGCAATAGATAGGAAATGCAACACTTACTAAACTTGCAAAAATTATCAGATACTGAATATAATTTAAAAACACCTAATCAAAGAGTTTACTATCGTAGTGTAAGGAAGACACTTCAGCCAGCTCAATTTATTACAACATACCAAGAAAAGACAAATACGCAGTCAAGTATTTCAAATGGAAGAGCCGCAGGTCCAGGAGACACAGCGCTGATATTTCTGAAAAAGTTGAAGTCAGAGTTCATCCCAGGAAAAAACAATGACTCAAACATTCATTCTTCCTCCTGCAACTATGCCTCCCTGGTAAAGATCCTTAAGAAACAGCAACTAAGAGAGGAGATGGGCAAAAGGGTGCAGATTCCTAAGCAATTGCTGGAAGTGTAGTCAAGAGTAAGTTTCCAGATCATCTACTCCCTGATACAGCACAGAGAAAGAATAAGAATTTTAAAACAAAGCAGCTTCTGAATAACATCTAATACCACATCAAAACACAAAATTTTCCGGGGAAAAGCATGAACAGATGTAAAAGCAGAAGCCCAGAAGACACACAAATAACCTGAAGAGTGACCCCAAAAGAGAACCTAAAAGCTGTCAGGGGGGTGAAGGGGCTCAGGTGAGCAAGGGTCATCAGTCAAGGGGCTGCAAGATTTTCCACATTCAGGGCAGCAAAAAAATAACATTCCCAACCTGGGGGAAGTCCTAGACTGCAGAGAAATAAATGTAACTCACAGCAAATAGGAGCCAGCTCCTCTGAACGCTGTCCCGGGCTCCTCGTGCTGTCAGTCTAAACTGAGTCATCAGAGACTTTTCAATTTTCCACATTTCAGGGGCTTAATTACAGACTTATTCTCTATGCAGAGGTCTAGGATTAGGTGTCTTCCCAAGTAAAATACCAGGAATACAGCTGCTTACCATGTATTACAGTAGGGTTTAATATTATCATTAATGACCACAGATGACAGTAAAAACTTGCCTATTAACCAAATTTTCAGATAATTTCCAGAAACTAATCAGCCATTTCAGACAGATCATTATCTTTGCAGTCACTCTCCCTCTTCACAGATTGCAAGTCACACAAAAACTCTTGGATGGAGGACTGCTAAAATTGTGTGTGCCAAGTTAACTCTAAATCTTGCAGGAAAACAGATATAGCTGCGATGAAGCCAAGGGGGTGAACTACTCCCATGTGTTTCTCATTTCCTAGTCAGCACAATCTGCAGTAGAAACACAGAGAGCAGACAGAAAAATGCAGAGTTTGTTTCAGCGTTGGTGGTTGTACAGCCAGTTATCGGGAGTGCAGCTGTTGAAAGATGAAGGCATTTCTCTTCCCTTTGCCCGTCAGACAGGTGATGACATCCCAAGGAACCTTACCTGAGAGATTGCACACTCATAACACCACTATTAGCATTTGTCTTCTCAGGTGTCATCAGCTTTGCAATAATTCATTAAACTTGGTGATCCTCAAATGCTTTCAGTGCCTTTGCCCATGCATTTTCCCGTGCACCTGTGCTGCCTTTCCCCTGGAGCCAGAGAACAAGCCAAAATCCACGTTTCTCTTTAGGCTACATCTTCTTCTGTGAGAAGCTGCCTGCAAATCTCCTGCCAAGAAAACGTGGCAGAACTGAGACCAGAAGAAGCACAACTAAGTCACTCTCGCCTTTGTGCTCTGGGGAATTGTGGAGGAAGGAATATCTGTCTATATGTTGCATATGTGTGCGCAGTGTATGCACAGAGCAAGGGCTGGACAAGAGGAGCATTCATCCCAGGGCACTGCTCAGTACAGGGGAAAACTTAGGCCAGAAATACCTCAGAAAATAGGTGGGCGAGTCATTTGAGAAGGGAGGGAAGGGCTTTCAGAACCACAGGGCACTGAGAGTCGTGTGTGTGTGTGTTTCCACAGGGATGCAAGTGTTCGTAGCAGCCAGCCCAGAACATAGTAAAAAGGCTGTGTGTGAAAAACAAGCCTCTGAGGACTCCTGCCAATGTATATCCAAGCATTGGAAAACAGGTCCTCCCTACCCTGCTCCTATCCTATAGACCTGCTCTCATCCAAGCCTGTTTATGCCTCTTTTATGAGACTGGGCACCTCTGGTTTCCTCTAACATCAGTGATGACACACAAAGCTGCTGCTCCTCTCTTAGGTGGGCTAGATTGCCCTCTGGAGAGGCGGTACCCTCCAGGAAATACTGAAAAGGCATCTGGCAAACTGATTTCTCACTTGGGCACTTAAGCTGCCTGACAAAAATTAGGCAGAGGGGGGCTGACTCACAATACCTCTCCTAACATCTTTCACTGGGAATTTCCCAAAATAAAGCAACATCAAAGGGACAAGAGGGTTCAAGAGGATCAGTGTTAAGGGTCTGTGTGTATTTATCCTAATTCCATTCCTCTGGTCCCTCTCTCCCTCACAAAAAAAACACAGAGAAAACTCATTAAGATCTGTAGCCACCTTAGTACAAAGTGGGGAATGTGCTAAGGACTACTGGAATTTCCGTAAAGGGAACAGAGATGAAATTATGTGTTCAGGAGATTCAGTACCAAACCATTCTTTGAGTTTGTTGCTTCTTTGTCTTTCTCTTTTGTTTTGGAGGAGCGTGTCAATGTCATGGGCTTGGCTTTTCTTTTTATTTGAAGGTGGGGGGGGAGTGGGGGTGTTGGGTTTTTGTTTAAATTAGTGCTTTGTCTTACATCGCAAACAGAGAGGACCAGTGCCTGCACCCTCCATTCCCATGATCCAAGGAGCAGGTGCCCCCAGGAACACCCCTGCTGGCACCCAGACACAAGCCCTTGATGTCTCTGATGACAACATCATTGAAGACTGGATGGCAGAGGAGGGGACAAGGGGTTTTAAGCACAGAAGAGAACCTATAACGTGAGAGGTGAGAAGTAGTGGAGGGAAGGGTCACTAATAGCTGGTGGGAGGTGCTGCTTGCAGCACCTGGAGAGAGTGAAACAGGGAAAGTTGCAGTATGGAAAAGTGAGGGCTGCTGTGGCCATCCTGAAACAGTCAAGTGTCAAGGAGCATTGAAGGAGCAAAACATCACTGAAATTTTGACAGGCTGGGACCAGAATCGGGCTTGTGTCCTGGGTTGTCAGAAAGAGAAGGCTCCTTCATTTCAGGAACAAATGGTTTGGTACCCTGGGATTGTTTCTGAATTAAGGATTCTGTTGATGCTTTGGGATAAACTGGCTTGAAGTCAAAAGCTACCTTGGCTAAATCTTCCCCCGATTTTCCTCATACATTGTACTGTTCTCACACGTGACCCCCATTCCTATAGCAAAAGACGATTCTGGGGGTTTTTTCACGAACAAACAAAGCAAGTGTTCATCCTCACTTTAAAAATTCAAGTTTGGCTTTAAAAATGCCAAGAAAAAAATAATTGATCTGAGCAAACAGCCTTTAACAGCTCCCGCTATAATATCACATGTCCTCCCTGAGGAGACCTGCCAGTTTTTCCCCAGCTCCTTTCTAAAGGTCCTAGAAGAAAAACACAAAGGGAAACATAATTAAGGAAAGCTGTGGGGAAATTACCCTTTTACCAATTTCCAGAAAAATTAATTCCTTGGGATCTGACCTAATAATTATGTAATCTTTATTCCTGCACAAGAGTGAATTTCTTCTTACAAAAATAAAGGCTTTGTCTTTGTTTCCATTTCTCACTTCCCTTCCCCCAAGCAAACCGTAAGTTCTGAAAAGCCTGATACAGACTCTCAGAGAGTACAGGTGAGATATCTTGTGGAAAGAGTGGTATTGGGAGAGGATCTGAAAAGAGAAGAATGGGAAGCACGGGGTTGATTTGACTAAAGGCAACGATAATTTTTCCTGGGAAATAGCTTTTGCACAAACTGGACCTATCCCTCATCCAGCAGCACCACACTGACTCTGGAAGCAACTGGTCACTCAGGAAATTGTCACAATGAAGTATCGCTGGAGTAAGAACAGCGGACACCGTTCCCAAAATTGATTTTGTATTTACTTTTATGGGCCTGAGAAAGGAGGTACTTTGAAACCTTTGAGGAAAGTTTACCAACAGTTATCCACGAACCCTTGTTGCATACTTACTACCATCCCAAGATATACAACAAAATTTTGGGGTTTGTTGCAAATTTTAACATTTCCGACACTGTTTTTGGACTGATCACGTCTTTCCAGTAAAAATGACTACGCATACCTGGGATTCTTTCACACCTTCCCTCATTTACTCACCTCTACATTCCTCTATTTCAGCTTGCTGATTAGTAGTCTATTCTTTTCACTTCCCCTGCACAAAAGCAGTGAAAATGTAACGTCATGCTGAGGCATACAAAGATTCAGGAACCAATTCCGCGAGAAGCTTGCACACATCTGAGTATGCTAACCATCCTTGGCTCAAAGTCAATGCTTCACTCTTATGCTGAACTGAGATCCTAAACCTAATCTTCAGATGAACGTCTTTGAAGATCACATACATCATTGCACTTCCGAGCCTTACTAACTGTGGAGAGCTCAGAGGTGTAGGCAAGACCATGGTGCAGTCCCCCACGCTTTTCCTTGCTGACGGAGAGAGACGTCTGTGCACAATTCTCGCAGAGATTTCATGAAAAACGAGGCAAAAGTGCTCCTACTGAGTGATTTTAAAAGAAGCGTGGTATAAATAAAATGTGTCAGTTTGCATTTTCATCCCAGACTATAGCCCCAAGATTTAAGAACATTTTTTGCTATCTGCTGAAGACTTTCATATGGGTAAGTTCACAGCTCTGTAAATTATTGTTATGCTTATTATGCCTGTGAGCTATTTTCTCTGAATTTGTAACAAGACATAAGTTTTCTGCTCTGTTAAAGCGTAATCATAAATGCATCTTTCTGAACACGGAGACCAAATAAATACTTCTAGTTTCAGTAGTAGTGAAGTTTTCCCAATGTAAGCCAGCATGCTGAAACAATACAAGCTTGTGGCCAGGACACAATATAACCATTTTACTTAAAAAAAAAAATAATAAAACAAACATTGCCATAACCCTGCATTTGCAAGGAGAAGAAAAAGTATCAGTTAATTGTCTCTACTCGATGATGTACATATAAGCAAGACACTGGAGATTTATAGCCCAGTTGTTCCTGTAACCAACCCCAGTCACAGTGTGTCTCTGCTCATCCTAACAGGAACATCTGCCTAACCACCAGAGCTAGGGATAACCACTGCTATCTGACATTCCAGCGGTTTACGAGGACAACGCAGTTACAGCTGCAAATCTGCCACAAGCAAAAAGCTAAATACTCTGCTGAATGTATCACAGTCATTCAGACTACTCAGATGCTTCCTCCTATCCTTAGTAATAGGCTAAGATGGATCTTGATCCGAAAGAACCAAGCTTCTGCTCCTTATCTCATAAAATTTGTAGGGTTTGGTTTATGGGTTTTTGAGGCTTTTTCTTTTAACAGCTTATCCTGGCAGAACTTACAAGCTAATGAATACTTCTAAAAGACCTTCCTTATGCCTTATGCCAACACCTGACAGAAGAACACAAATTCAGAAATACAGAAAAAACCCTTGGGAGAGAGAATCCAAACAGTAAAGCTCAGCATTTTTGCAAAGTGTCGCTGCTTGTTCCACTCGTCCCTCTGCATGGCTTGCTCCTCTTGGCTGCTTTCAGCACAGATTAGTGACCTTCAACCCTGACAAATATGTTGCCCTCATGCTTTTATGATCTCATAAGCTCTCAGAAGGTGCCACATTCTGAGATTAAATACACCAGAATCCCAGTGGCAGCATAATACAGATGCAGCTGTGATTAATGCCAATTAAAACAGTAGCAGCATGTGACAGCTGTTACAATTACTGTTAATTAACAAGTTTTAAACCCTCTCTTATCAGGCTCCGCTTCGAAGTATGCGACTAGAATAGGTCATGAGTTCATGATTCCTTAGTCCTTTGAATGTCTTTCTGCTAGAGAACTACTACATGAAAGGCTTTAGCAGAAAAGCTTTGCATGGTCTGTTGGTATTTCCCTGGAAAATGGCTCGTAAAGAATAAAGGAACTTTGGCTATGGGGGGAATTTGGGCACAGGACACTGCCCAGATGAGCTGTTAAACACAATTTGCTTACAGTGTTCCCCAGGGCATGTTAAACTTCACCTATAAATGCACAAGTTAAACAACCCAAGTAGGTATCTACAATAAAGTTCTGCAAATATCAATCAAAAGAGAAGAGAAGGTTGCTCTTAAACGCTCTTTGCCACATCTCACACCAATTTTAGAAACATGGAATCTTCTCCCTTTCTCCCACCACAGCAAGAGAAGACCCCCTGCCTAGGATTTGTTCCTGTTGCACTGGGAGGTCTGTCTGAAGCACGTGCAGACACGCTGGCTGCACCTATCCCAGGAAAATAAACACTGCAGGGATGCTGCCAGGCCCAACCATTGATGCTATCACACCGGTAGAACAGTCACTGGCATGCTGGGACCCATGCTGTCCCAGGAAACATCATCCCACATGGGTGCACAAGTCCACAGGGGCCAGGAGCCGTGCCCTGCAGCCACCCTCTCTGGCAGGAGTGAGAAGGCTGTGGTCAAAAGGCAGCAGTTAGCCCCCAGGCTAAAGAACAGACCTTGGCACTGGCTCACAATCATTCTAATAAACATAGCAATTAGGGATAGCTTTAACTACATTGCTTGAGCAGGTAGTCTGGGCTCCAGCACAAGGTGGGCACCTCATAGGCCCCAACAAACCTGCTCTATGCAGGCAGCTGCCACATTTTCACTCTAGTTCCTCCCTAAATCAGTGTCTCACCCCTCGCCCACCCATTAAGTCACGATAACACACGTGCCAGGGGATGCAGGAATCGCAGGTGCAGTGGTGGATGTCAGTGCAGAGCAGAACAGCCACCCATGTCCCCAGAACAATGAATTCACTACAAACTTTAATCATCTCAAATAAAGAAAGGGAATGAGTGCTCAAAGCTGCTTCATGCAACGGCTGAATGCTGCAGGGATCTCCTGCAGGTCTAGGGATGACCAAGGGCATTTGACATCGCACAGGAGCAGGCAGCTGTGGCCCAAAACACAGCTGCTTCCCCAGGCATGCAGCCACTTGGTGCATATTCCTGGTACTCAGATGACTTCCAAGGGCACTTGCTTCAACAACAGCACGGTCTCCTCTGTTACTAATACCAAAGAAACCACCACTTACTGCCTGAACAGTCATACTGTGACTAGGAAATCATGTTTCATATTTCAAAGGTAACTTAGAAATTACAGTATGGAGCGCTTGACATCTTAAGAGATCTATACATCATGTTGACACATATAAACAAAAAATGAGACCATACTGCATAATGTCAAGCAGCTTTTTAGCTTGTTTTAAAAAAGGCAACCTTTACAATGTAAAGACACACTTTATTTAGGTCTGAATGGATCATTTTTCTCTTCCTGGTTTTTTTTTTCCTGACAGCAGACATTCTTTTTTTTTCTTCACCAAAAAGAGTTTTATCTCAAGCAGCTCCAAAACACTTTTATGACCTATATAGAAAAATATAATCAATTCTAAAGTTTTTGTAGCTTTTGTTAGCTTTTAATAGAGCTATGGAAATCTTTCAGCAGCTACTTTACTTTCCACGAAAAAAGAGTGCACAGGGCTCTCAGTAACCCTCCTTGCCAAGAGATTTGCACCAGCAGCACAGGGAGAGGCAGATACATTATTTTGTGATTAAGAACTAGCAGGTTTGATCTCCATTTATTTCAACCATCCTATTAGTGTGGCTAAGACATCTGCCTAACATTTCCTTTCACTCTGGTTCACGTGAGCTAAACAACGCATAAGCTAAAAAATGGGCTTTCAGCAGCTTTTAATAGCAAGGAAAAATAAACTCCCGCAGTATTATAGATGGACAATCTCTGTCTTGGCTTCATTACCTCATGTTATTTAAAGAAAATTAGTGGCTTTGCACTGACAAAACCCATGCGAAAGAATAATGTGTTGAGCTCATTCTGTGCAATATGTGCAGTAAAGTTTCAGTTGATGATCTTTCACTTAAAATGCTGGGACTCTGTGTCACCACAAACGGTGTAACCAAGGCATTTGTTTCAGCATGTCTGAGTCCCCAGCGTTTAATGGAGGCACCGCGTTGCATCCGTTCCTCTGCCCTGCGTGCGAGCCAGAAATGACTTTTTGCGCGCACAGCACGTGGTGCGCGCAGCGCTTGCGTCCATCGCCCATCTCACAGCTGCACGTAAATAACTTTGTGACAGAGGTAGCACAACCTGAACAGTATCGCTGAGCCAAACCAAGCACTGCTTCTTGTAATGCCTTCTCCTGTCCCCTTCTGGTGTGCACACACATATAAACAGATGCATTTATCAGATGCCTGTGTCTTCATTGTACAGATACCATATACCCTGTTTCTTTTCAACAGATTGTTCTGTCACCGTCCCGTTTGTTGCCTGCAAAGAGGCCGTACTTCAGAAACTTTTATTCCAGGTGTCTACCACTGGATTGTCTGTACTGAAAAAAGTTAAGATGACTTTTAATTGAACATTTACATTTATGTATAATACTGTTTAATATTTATAAAGCAGAAAACTTTGGGGAATATTTTATTCTCCTGTACTTGGAAGAAAACTCTTTCATGCAAATTACTCTTTCTTCAAGTGCCACAGTTAGAAAAAGAAATACCCTGAAGTTAAAAAAACTCTAATAAAGTAATTCTTTCAGACATGATTTCTGAGTCACAAATCTGTTGCTCCTGCAGAGATGGGGACATGGACCCAAGAAAGGCTAACCACTTCATCACAAACGCCTCATTTAGTGGAAGACAGTTGTGAAATTTCCCCTCAGTAGGCAGGTGACTGCAGCGATGGAAAAGCCATGCTGCCCAAAAGGCTTCACAAGAAGTTGCGTTTTCATCTCTCCATCTTGTCATCCGATGGAAATTTAGAAGATACCTCCTGCAGAAATATTTGTCCTGGCAGCCCATCCAGAAGACATTTAGCAGACCACCCCAAATTTCCAATAAACATCTCAAAAACCTTCACTAGTCCCCTGGGGGGCACAGGTATTGATTCTGATTCCCATTACATCCAGTGAGGTGACTGTGCCCCCCTCTACTGTGCTACAGCCCCTGGCCTGAGATCTCCTTCACAACTGAGAGCTTGGAGGGTTATGCACATTTCAGACTGATGCAGAGCACACAAGTGTTGTTGGCGTGCACACACCTGGCTCTGGAGTCCACATGCAAGGTCCTCACCCTACTTCCTAGCCAAGGGGTGCAGAGAGAGTGCAAGTGGTGCAGGATGGGCTATGCACAAAGCCTGGAGCATGCAGCAGGAGCTGGTCCCACTTGCTTCCTGCATCCTCTCCCTGCAGGGCCTGGGACTTACACGAGGGAATGGGAGGAGGAGAGGGTAGGGGAAAGGGAGAGGGAAAGTGGCATACAGCAGACGAGGTAGCGCAGGCGATTGGGCAGAGTCGGGGTTAGGCAGCCCTGACGGTGGCACTGTCCGGACGGGCTCGGCGCCCCTTTCCCCTCTTTCTCCGCCCTGCCGGACCACCCCCTGCCCGGGGGTGCAGCTCTGGCCGCCGTCGCTGCATCAGGCAGCCGTGCCCGCGGGGTCCGGGATGGGCAGCGGTCACGGGAGGGACTGCCTGAGGGCTGTTCCCCTTTCCCGGGAGAGAGAGACGAGCCGGTGCGCACACGTATGAATGCACAACCACAACCACACACATAAGCACACCTGGGGCGGAGGGCGTACGAAGCAAACCCGCAGCCAGGTGTCATCTTTGGGGGCGGCCCGGCCGGGCCCGGCCATGCCCAGCGCGGGTGCCTCCGTCCCGCAGCTCCGGTGCTCGGCGCTGAGCCGGCGCGGGGGCTCCGAGACCGAGCTGGTCTTCTGGAGGTGTCGCTGCTCTATCCCATACCCGATCTTCCCCCCACAAAAATAAAATATCCAGAAGCAAAGACTGTTTTAAAAGACAAGCCGCGCGAGGCGAGGGAGCGGTCTCCGGACCGCCTGCACAAACCCTGCGGTGCCCAGCCGCCCGCCCGGGCTGCGCCGCGCTAATTCCGCAGCACCGGCGACATGAGGATCTCATACCTCCGGACAACTGCGTGAGTC
>VZTA01014030.1:0-10829 GCA_013398855.1 Mohoua ochrocephala | reverse complement strand
CCTCCTCCTTCTTCCACCTCTTCCACCCTCTTCCCTCTTCCACCCTCTTCCCTCTTCCACCTCTTCCATCCTCTTCCCTCTTCCACCTCTTCCACCCTCCTCCTCCTCCTTCTTCCACCTCTTCCACCTCTTCCCTCTTCCACCTCTTCCACCCTCCTTTTTCCTTCCACCTCTTCCACCCTCTTCCCTCTTCCACCCTTCCTCCAAGAGAGAAGAACCAGGGTTAAGGCTGCCAGAGCTCGGAGGAGCCTGACTGGGAGCTGGCTTTGACTCTGGCTATTGATTTGTGCATTAATGTGCCATTATCCCCACGATCTACGGCAGCTGAAACCCAGACAGAGCTCAAATTTATTGCTGCCTCTCTTTTTTTTTTCTTTTTTTTTTTTTTTGGCCTTTCTTGTTAAATCACTTTTATTGTTTCTTTCCATCTCCAGAGATGCCTCGTGAGCAACCTTCAGTCAGACATTGAGGCTTCCAGTCAGGGGGGGAAAAAAATGTTAAGTGTGCAAAAAAAAGCGCGTTTTGAAATGTATCATAACCTTATAGATCTTCATGGTCTGAAATAGTTTTGTTCTTCAGGGGAGCTTTGCTGTTCATTCCAGCTCGGCTTTGAGAGGCTCAGGAACTGGGAAAATCAAGGAGCTGCAGCTGGAAGAGAACCATGGGATGTTTTCATGGGAATTCTTCTTCCTAAAGCGGCGTTTTTTGGAAACGTCGTCGCGTGTCACCAGAAAAATAGAAAAAAAGAGATAAAAATTTAGCAATAGGTAGATAAATCGGAGATAAAAATATGAAAGTGATAGAAAATATAAAGACTTCAAATCCAGAAAGGAAATTTCCAATGGTCCAAGGGAAGTACCTTCATCAGGAGGGATTTGCACCCCTCTGGGATGTTCCCCCTTGTACAGATCCAGATTATCCCGAATATTTTCCAGGTCATCCTTCACGTTAAAAACAACACTTGGAAACCTGCAGAAAACCCAAAATCCATTAAATCAACCCAATTTATTCCAGATTCATCCACCTGCAACTCAGCCAGCCTCAGGCACGGGGAGACAACGTTGGTCAGGGCTTTGGGGAGTCTTTCCCACTTTTCTGTCCTCCTGTGGGATTGGGGTTGGTCCTTTTGAATCCAACTTTCTTTACACTAAATACAGCGAATTTTTGGAAAAAACCCTGAGTTTTGGAAGCAGCAGCAGCAGCAGGAGGGGTTTGGGACTCTCAGGGAAGATTTTGCTACTCCCATTGGTGCTGAAAAGCAAAATCCTTCAACAAACCTCAATTCTCACTCATGAATTTAAACACTTCATCAATTATTTCACTGAGTTATAAATTTAAATTTTAAATACCAAACCACAGAGGCAACTCATCCCTGCAGCCCTCGCTGATAAATCTCACTGCCTTTATCACCTTCTGCCTGTAAAAACCCAGCATCCTGCCTCGATTTCCTTGCCTAGACTCGAAGAGCTTTTAGGAACAGCCCCGAAATTGTCCATTTATGCAGAGAAATGGCCCCAAAGAGGGCACAGGATGGGAAATCTCACTGCCTTTATCATCCTTTGCCTGTAAAAACCCAGCATTCTGCCTCGATTTCCTTACCTAGACTCGAAGAGCTTTTAGGAACAGCCCCAAAATTGTCCATTTATGCAGAGAAATGACCCCAAAAAGGGCACAGGATGGGAAGGCACTGCCTTTATCACCTTCTGCCTGTAAAAACCCAGCATTTTGCCCCGATTTCCTTGCCTAAACCCGAAAGGCTTTTAGGAACAGCCCCAAAATTGTCCATTTATGCAGAGAAATGACCCCAAAAAGGGCACAGGATGGGAAATCTCACTGCCTTTATCACCTTTGGCCTGTAAAACCCAGCATTCTGCCTCGATTTCCTTACCTAGACTCGAAGAGCTTTTAGGAACAGCCCCAAAATTGTTCATTTATTCACAGAAATGGCCCCAAAAAGGGCACAGGATGGGAAGGAACAAAGGCTCCCAAACCCTGCCTGCTCCTGTTGCAGCTCAGCAGGGATTTGAGCACAGCCACGACCCCTCTGATGAAGAAAAACCAGCCTGAGGTGAGGAAAAACACCAGTTTTGTGTCCCAACCCCTCAAATATTGGTGTGGACAGAAGATTTCTCCCTTTCTGCACTCAAGAGCCTTTTCCTATCACTTGTTTTATTTCTGTTTCGATCTGGGAGCGCTTCGAAAAGAGGAATCCTGAACCTGCCCATGTGCGCTGGGTTTCCTGGGCTGAAAAATCTTAAATTCATTGAGATTTCTGGGCTTAACAATCTTAAATTCATTGAGATTTCTGGGCTTAAAAATCTTAAAAACCATGGAGTTTCCTGGGCTTAACAATCTTACAAATAATTGACTTTTTTGGGCTTAAAAACCATGAAGTCTTCTAGGCTTAAAAATCTTAAATTCATTGAGATTTCTGGGCTTAAAAATCTTAAATTCATTGAGTTTTCTGGGCTTAAGAATCTTAAAAACCATGGAGTTTCCTGGGCTTAAAAATCCTACAAATAATTGAGTTTTCTAGGCTTAAAAATCTTAAATTCATTGAGATTTCTGGTCTTGAAAACCATGGAGTTTTCTGGGCTTAAAACCCTTAAAACCCATGGAGTTCCTGGGCTTAAAAATCTTACAAATAATTGAATTTTCCAACCTTAAAAATCCTACAAGTAATTGAATTTTCTGGCCTTAAAAACCTTACAAACCATGGAGTTTCCTAGGCTTAAAAATCCTATAAATAATTGAATTTTCCGGCCTTAAAAATCCTACAAATAATTGAATTTTCCGGCCTTAAAAAAACCCTTCCAAATAATCATTTTCCGGCCTTAAAAAAAAAAAAAAATCTTTAAAAATCCTTCTACGTTTGCACAGAGCCTCCCCAGAGTGGCTGTAATTTGAATTTTCAGCCATGAGGAGCTTTTCCTGCAGCAGCAGCAGCCCAAGGGTGGTGGGGAATGCAGCACCTGCACAGACCACGGGAATTGTGCCAAGAGAGGAGGGGAATTAAAAAAAAAAAAGAGAGAAAAAGCTGCACAAACTCCTGATGCATTGCAGATAAAACGTGGATGAGGAGAGCTCGGCTTGGCACCAGCAGAATCCTGGCTGCAGGGTGGGAACACACGTGTCCCTCCTTCTCCTTTCCTCAGCCCAAGGAAAAGCTTTTTTTATTAATTTTTTTCCTTTTTAATACTAAAAATTCGCTTTAAAAAGTGCATCCCTGTAGTAATTCACCAATTGAGTGAATTTCAAGGGGTTTTTGGGTGTTTTGCCCAGTTTAAATTTATTGATGTCAATAATTGTGTTTAGAGGAGATGGAATTGTTTCATCGAGTGACAGGAATTGTTCACTGTGCCCCTGGAAGGGCAGATAAATCGTGCACCATAATTCCACTGTGCACTGGAATTCCGTGGGTTTGCCTCGGGAAAAGGCAGAAAATCATTGTGCACACCTTGAGTTTTCCGGGCTTAAAAATCTGGCAAATAATTGAGTTTTCTGGGCTTAAAATCTTAAAAACCATAGAGTTTTCTGGGCTTAAAAGCCTTAAATTCCTTGAGCTTTCTGGGCTTAAAAATCTTAAAAACCATGAAGTTTTCTGGGACAAACCATGGAGTTTCCTGGGTTTAAAACCCTTAAATTCATGGAGATTTCTGGGCTTAAAAATCTTAAAAACCATGGAGATTTCTGGGCTTAAAAATCTTAAATTCATTGAGATTTCTGGGCTTAAAAACCTTAAATTCATTGAGCTTTCTGAGCTTAAAAATCTTACAAACCATAGAGTTTTCTGGGCTTAAAAATCTTACAAACCATAGAGTTTTCTGGGCTTAAAAATCATAAATTCATTGAGCTTTCTGAGCTTAAAAATCTTACAAACCATAGAGTTTTCTGGGCTTAAAAATCTTACAAACCATAGAGTTTTCTGGGCTTAAAAATCATAAATTCATTGAGATTTCTGGGCTTAAAAATCTTAAATTCATTGAGACTTCTGGGCTTAAAAATCTTACAAACCATGGCATTTTCTGGGCTTAAAAATCGTACAAATAATGGAGTTATTCCCCGCAAATTCAGTGAAATTCCCAGTCCAGAGGTCAGGGCTGCATTTCCCATCAGCACCGCTGTGCTGAGACAAAACCGAGCACCTGAAAAGGAAAATATTTCTCATTTCTAGCCAGGAATGTTTTCTCAGAGAAAAACAAGAAAAAAACCAATAAATCCTAATTTCTTCACTTTCTACTTGCATTTTTTGGCCTCGTGATTTTTTAATTCGTTCAAAATCCGAGCTCTGTTTTGCATGCAGAGGATTTAGGGATTGGCATTGCTGCAAATAAAAAAACTAGAATGAATGAAAATAATATCATTAATGAAAATTATAGCAAAAATAAAATTATTCCTGCTGCTTTTACACTTGTAGGAGCTCAGTGGCAGCCTGAGCTCATGAGATCCAGCTCCTCCCCGTGCTCCCGTGGACTCTTTGCTCCGTGGATTTGATTCTCTTTGTGTGATGTTCTCCCTCGAGTTCACTTTGAAAACCCAAAATTTGCAACGTCAACCCTTCTGCCTCTTTTTTCCCCAGCAGTTCTTTGTGCCAGATCTCCTCCACCACCAGAGATAAAACCTCAAACGTTATTTATGTGAATTCCTTGATGCCACCAGCTCCAGCCGGAGGTTCCTTGCCGCAGACAGAGCTCAGATTTAAGGTGGAAAAAAAACCAAACCCCACGGCTCAGCAAAATGAGCTTTCCTTGAATCCCTTTGGCCTGGCTGAGCATCACTTTGCTGCACCAGCAATCAATAAATCCCCATCTCCCAGCCCTGGCATGCACAGGGCGAGAAAATGTCGGGATCAGCAGAGGGATGGAGCAGAAGTGTGGAGTCACTGCGGCTGCAGTGCACTCATTACACCCAGAGCCCAGCTCCAAAAAACTCCTTTTTAACACCAAAAATCCTCCCTATCCAGGGAGAAGAATGGGCCTCCCGACTGCGTGGATCTGGCAAAAATCCCACTTTTGGGTAATTGAGCCGCCAAGCCTTGGGATGCTGCTGAGGAGCAGCACTGGGTGGCCCCGGAGATTAAAGTCTTCTCACAGTGAAGGGATTTTCACTCCTAAACTGCTGGAAAAGTTCCCTGATCCAGAGGGATAATTGAAGGAAAACCAGGTTTAACAGGTCAGGGAGTTACAGGTGTTTGGAACTTCCTGGGGATGACTTTGCAGATAAATTAAGTACAGACAGGACTAAATATAGGCCTGACTAAATATAGGCCTGACTAAATATAGGGCTCATTAAATACAGGACTCACCAAATACAGGACTAAAGCTCACAGCCCCAAGAATCCTTTGGCTCTGAAGTGCCCCTGATCTCAAGTTGAAAACCAGAGTTCACCCCCAAAAAATATAAATCTCCCACAGGCACCACAACCCCAGCGAAGGTCAGAAACCCCTCTCTGGTTTATGGTTCATAAATTCAGATTGGAGTTGCTCAGGATCCCAAAGGAAGTTTCCAGCAGAGCTCAGTTCCACTGCTGCCTCTTGCAAGGATTTGAAGGACTCCAAACATTTGCTCTGTAGCCAAAAAAAGCCCAGTTGCTGATGATGTCTGGAATAAAGAGCTGGAGCCCAGCCCTCATTAATGGACTTGAGCTCTGTGCAAAGACAGAGTCACCTGCTGTGAGGGGAATTTGGCACCGATCCCCGGGATGTGACACAGATCCTGCTAGAAAATGGATATTTGTGAGGGCTTCGAGCAACCAGGGTGGGATGGGAGGAGTTAAATCAATTTTTGGAGGTTTTTTTTTAGTTCTCCCCTGTCCCCATCCCACTCTCCATCGCTCCAGGGGTGTTTTCCCTCCTCTGGAGCTGCCTCTCAGCCCGTTTGTGGCACAAGGATGTGGCCAAGGAGCATCTCAGCGGGGGGAGATGCTGAATTGGGGCTGGGGTACCCCAGGAACACCCCCACACCCCAAACCCCTCCATCCCTGCACAGCGGGAACACGGGGAAAGGCCTGGCTGGGAACAGCACTGGAACATTTCCAGAGCCACAGCAGCTCTTCCAACACATCCACGAGCCTGGTTTTATTCTCCTGGCTGCCCAAATTAACCTCCCGAAGAACATCACAGCCTCTGCCTGACCCTGAGTGCCGAGGGCTCGCCTGTGACAAGGAAAGGGGACAAAAGGGGCCAGGGGGTGACACCGCCGTATCTCATCCAGTGTTTGCTGTTTGCCCGGGGTGGAATTCAGCCCAGACAGAAGAGCTGCAGCCTGTTCCTGGCATTTCCATCGCTGGAATTAATCAGGATTAAATTCCTGCTCTCTTTACAGGAGAAAGCCAAGAGGACAGGACAAGTGGGAAGGACTTTGAACTGAAAGAGTTTGGGTGGGATATTGGGAAGGAATTGTTCCCTGTGAGGGTGAGGAGGGGCTGGGATGGAATCCCCAGAGGAGCTGTGGCTGCCCCTGGATCCCTGGAAGTGCCCAAGGCCAGGCTGGGATAATCTGGGATAGTGGGAGGTGTCCCTGTCCGGGAGATGGGACTGGATGAGATTTAAGGTCCTTCCCAACCAAACCATTCTGGGATTTTATGGCACCGATTACAGTGGATCCACCCCGTTTCGGATGGTCCAGGAACAGGTTCCCATCTCAATCCAGCCCAGCTCCCTGAGGAGAGGGTCCTTGCTTTGCACCAGCTGAGGATTTTCCCCAAAGAGCCACCAGGGATGGGAGCAGCTGGTGAATTCCTGGGCCTATTAACTCCGCTGGAAATCAGGGTTTAAAATATTCCTGATCAATAGCAACGAGTTTGCTCTGACTCAGCCTCTTCCTTAGCAGTGTTTAAATACAAATAGAGAATAAACCCCCGAGTTCTGTGTCAGGAGAAACTCTTTTCAGCACGGACAGACAGAACAGCTTCCCTCCTGAGATCCCCTCCCTCCTTCCCCGCTCTGGAGAGAAGGTGGTGCTTTGGTCACCCCCCCAAGCCACACACTTTCCCTAATCCTGTTTTATTCTCTCTCCCAGCATTTCTGGCTGCTCAGAGCACTTCAGCAGGGCACACGTGCAGCTGAGAATCTGATTTTGGGGATTACACATCCCCGCTGATTCCATCAACCTTCCCTCCCCAGCACCAACTCGCTCTGGCCGCATCCTCCCGAAGGCATTAAAGAACCAAATCCATTCGAGAAAGTCCTTCCAGCTCCTTCAGGGCAAAGTTCTGTGAGTCACAGCGTGGGCTGGGCTGGGCAAAACCCAGCTCTGAGGAGAATAACAACGGGATTCCACTGCTTTTTTCCTTGCTGTGCCTACTGAGAGCCCCCTGTGCTGTTCCCTCCTGGCCACGCACCTGCTCGGGGCTTCTGCACCTGCAGGACGGGCTCATTCCTTGTTTTACACCCCGAGATGTCCCTCCAGGGCCACGACCTCCTCCCGGGGGTTGTCTCAAACCCGCTGAGCTGGAGCAGTGACAGTAAATAAACTCCACAGACAGCAACGGATGGTGCCTGGCCTCCAAAAATATCAATTTTGCGGCTGACAGGCAGGAAAGGAGCAGGCACTGCCCATCCCAACAGTGGGAACTGGATTTTTTTTCCCCCCATTTCACCTCCTGTAGCTTCTCTGCTCACAACTCAGAACTTTCCATGTGCAGGGGTAAGAGCAGCCCTGAAAAACCCAGGGAATAAAAGGAAACCCAGCGAGGTTGCCGGGCCTTCGAGCTCATTTTTCAGCCTCCAGGCAACCAGGGATGCAATGGAAGCAATGCCAGCAAGGGCAGGGGCTGCTCCCCATCTCCCAGCCTTTGCCTTCCACACAATTGAGGAAAATCCAGGGAAAAATTGGTTTTTCAAAGCTCCCCCAGGTTAGGACTGAAAGGAGACGGGGTCAGGCCAATTAGGGCAGGAGCTGACCCCTCCCTAATTTCCCTGAGTGGGAATTAAGGGACAATTAAAGCCTTTCAGTGCCTCTGTGGGTGCCAGGCGCTGCTGGGCCCCAGAGCAGGTGGGGGAATGCACCCAAAACCACCCCCAACAGGCACAGCAGCTGTGCTGCACCTCGTCCTCCCAATTCCAGACCCATTTTCCCTGCAAAATGAGACAAATCCAGGGAGATCCATCAGCAGAATTCTCTCTGTCCATCCACGAGCACCTCCCGATGGAGTTTATCCGGCTGAATAAATTACCAGGGCAGTGTTTGCCTTTGTGGCCGATTAATTAAAGGCTGGGGTGTGTCCTGTGGTTTGGCAGCTCCAGGCAGGAATTCCTGCCAGAGGCAGGCAGGGATTGCTGGGGGGAGCAGAGCGGCCTGGCCGGGGTGGGCAATGCTGAGGGAAAAAGTGGGGGAAAAACCTTGGGAGCAGTGAGGAGAGAGAAGGGAGAGCTCCAAAATTTAATCTGTGACCTGGAAGAGGGCAGGGAAGGTGTGGGGAGGGAGGGAGGGGAGCAGAGAGGGGCTCTCAGGAATGGCCGGGAGCCCCTTCCCCAATTCCTGCAGCCCTTGGACGGGGAGTGGGATGGGAAATGAAGACCCGAGGAGGGAAGGGAAGGTATTTCAGTGTTCCCTCTGCTTCCCACCATCCAAAGCCATAAATTCTATCCATTTTCTCCAGGCTGGGCCCATCTGCCCACGGCGCTGCTGGCTCAAGGATTTTCCTGCCTTCATCTCCAACTCCAAGGGGTTTTTTTTCCCATCTTGTTTTTCCCCCTCTCCCTGTTGCTGCCCCTTTCATCCCACACCTTCTCCAGGTCCTGCCTGGCTCCAGTTCCCACCTCGACAAAAATCTTCCTTGGGATTATTTGATTTCAAACCCCTTTGGGCGAGACCATCCCGGCTGAGCGGATCCATTTCCCATCCGAGTCATCCTCCGGGCGCGTTTAAAAGCAAATTAATCCCCTTGTACATGGATTTTTTTTTTTTTTTTCCAGGCTGCCAACTGCACCACCTTGTTTATACGAGGCCTTTGCTAATTTATCCTCGGTATAAACAAACCCCGTGGAGTTTAGGAGGAGGTGGAATGCACATCAATCTGCTCCGCTTCTGTTATTAACACACAGAGCCCCGTCAGGCATTGCAGGATCGCAGCAATTGGAGAAATTCTCTTTATTCCCTCCTATTTTTAGTATCAACACTGAGCATATAAAGAAAGGACGCTTTAGGATATTTATCTCTACCAGGGGTTTTTTTTATTGGCCTTAAGAACGATTTACAAAGGCAAGCGCAGCAGAATTTTTGGATGGCTCATCCCATCTCACCCCCTGATCTCAGGCACCCCAAACCCTGCCGTGATCCCGGGATCCTCAATTAAATATGGAAATAACCCCTGAAATATGAGCTTTACTATTCATTTATCAGATCTCTCTAGAAGAGTGTGGATATTCATTGGAATTTCCCGAGTGCAGCACCTGAATCTGGATATTAATTTGATTTTCCTGAGTGCATCACCTGAATCTGGATATTCATTTGATTTTCCCAAATGCAGCACCTGAATCTGGGTATTAATTTGATTTTCCCGAGTGCAGCACCTGAATCTGGATATTCATTTGATTTTCTGAGTGCAGCACCTGAATCTGGATATTCATTTGATTTTCCCGAGTGCAGCACCTGAATCTGGATATTCATTTGATTTTCCCGAGTGCAGCACCTGAATCTGGATATTCATTTGATTTTCTGAGTGCAGCACCTGAATCTGGATATTCATTTGATTTTCCCGAGTGCATCACACGAATCTGGATATTCATTGGAATTTCCCGAGGGCAGCACCTGAATCTGGATATTAATTTGATTTTCCCCACTGCAGCACCTGAATCTGGATATTCATTTGATTTTCCCAAATGCAGCACCTGAATCTGGATATTCATTTGATTTTCCTGAGTGCAGCACCTGAATCTGGATATTAATTTGATTTTCCTGGGTGCAGCACCTGAATCTGGATATTAATTTGATTTTCCTGAGGGCAGCACCTGAATCTGGATATTAATTTGATTTTCCTGGGTGCAGCACCTGAATCTGGATATTAATTTGATTTTCCTGAGTGCAGCACATCCCTTGCTGGAATCTCTGCGATCCCAATCCCCTCTCTAGATCCCATCGAGCCTTTGGATCCTTTTCCACTCCTGACAATAACTTTTGAGGGTGAATAAATTGCTTTTGGAACACACAACTTGCAATTATCCGTTCCAGGTGGATCCCAGAGCCCTAACGAGGATTTTCATCTCCTTCCATCGCTTCTTGGGATATTTAACTGGAATTTTGAAGGGCTCTTTGAGAAATTAAATCTCATTTTGGTGTCTGATGTGGCTCAAATCTGTTGGAAATTCTGCGTTGCTGATGGAGGTTTGAACCTGGTCCGTGGGGGATCCACAGCTCCCGTGTGGATAATGGGATCTGGCCCATAAAATCCAGGTGTTTTCCTCCTCGTGGTGGTTTTTTTTGCTGTATTTTTCCTTAGGTTTTATATTTAGTCTCGGTGCTTCATGCCTGACTTGCTCTGGTATTTATAGATGCTCTTACACTGATCATTTGGGAGAGAAAAAAGCCAAATGGAGACATTTAAAAGAAAAAAAAAAAGGTTTTATTTAACGGTGCTCTTCAAATCCTTGAATTCCACCCAGAGAAAAAAGCAGGGAGAAACAAAAAGAGCGAGTTTTGTTTAAGAGTGCCCCTCAAATCCTTGGATTCTACACAGAATAAAAAACAAAAGGAGGTACAAATGAGATAAATGCGTGGCTGGAGAAATATCACCTAGGAATAAAAAGAGAATAAAATAGAAAAAGATAATAAATTATAAAAATATAATAAAATATAAAATATGATAAAATATAAAAATATAAAAATAT
>VZTA01014029.1:0-18600 GCA_013398855.1 Mohoua ochrocephala | reverse complement strand
TCCCATTTGTTTCTCCAAACTGCGAGTCCTGGTGTTGTTTTGTGCCACTTTTATGGGATTTTATTCGGGATTTTTGATCCTTTTAACCAGGTTTCACCAGAGCTGATGATATCAAACCTAATCGTGCACTGATGTCCAGATCCAGCTGTTTCAATCCCTGACACTCCCAAGGATTGAGCAGTAATTAGACCTCTGGAAAAGCTTCTCCTCGTAAAGATTTTGGGGAAAAAAACCCCTAAAACGGGTGGTTTGGATGCTTGGGTAATTCTAATTCTTCTTCTGCAGTTGCACTGTGTAATCCTGTCTGTATTTGCTCTCTCTGAAGCAATATTCGTGTGTCAGAGCGGATGTAGTAGAAGGAAATGAGCCTGGTTTAATTAATTAATTTAATTGACATTATTAAATTTAATTTTTAGTTTAATTAATTTTATTTAATTCACAATTAATTAATGCCATTTCAAGTGATAAATGTTAAAAAGGTTCATAAAGAATAACGTTGAAGCATTAATAGTAGATTATATATGACATTTAAATCAGTGGATAAATATCAATATAAAACATTTCATGTCTAAGAACATAAAATACGTTTCTAAAACAGATCTAAAATATAGAAATAATCGAGAAATAAATAATAATGTTAATAAATATTAACGTAATTAAACCAGGGGCTCTGATAAGCTGGACATGTTTGTCATCCCAGCTGGTTTTGTGTATTAAAAATTTCAATTCTGGGACATTAAAGAACCAAAATGTCCTTTGTGCACTAAAGAAGGGAGGGGGTGACTAAAATTCTCCTCACTTTCAACAACAAACGGGGTTGAATTTTGAAGTTGCTGCAGTTTTGATTTTACAATGACCCCCCCAAAAATGACCAAATCCACCTTTCCCCCCCAAAATTACCAATTAAAAACCCCCAAAATGACCAAATCCACCTTTCCAGGCTGCTCCACGGTCTATAAATCAGGGGGAAAATTGGAAGTGTTGCCCAGAGAGCATAAAAATCATCATAATTTCAATTAAACCCTGTGGTTTTATTGCTGAAGGCGCCAGCGGTGCATTAAGGAGCAGATTTTGGAGCGGTTTAAGCTGATGATTAATCCTGCCCAGGTTCAAAGGGGAGAACCAGCAGGAACACGAAATTCCTGGCAAATAAACCCGGAGCAATTTGTCTCACGTGAAAAGCTTGGCTGGGTTTATCCTCCCGCCTCTGATTGTCCCCAGCTTGGTGCAACGACATGAGTTTCACCCCAAAATCCGATCGAAAACTACCGAGAAGGGGATGAATTCGAATTTTTTGGATTTTTTTTGTCTTCTAACTCGAGGTCAGTGCTGGGGAAGCTCCGGGATGATCCCGAGGGGTGGCAGAGCTGGATGTCACCCTGCTCTCGGGGGCAGGCACCTGCCTGGGAAACGCGGCTCGAAAGCGCGCGGCAATTACATCAAATTTGCTCAACTTTTTTCCCCTCACCCCGTATCCGCTGAAATCCAAGAGAGCGGGAATGTGCCGTCGGACATTGGGGTGATGGAACCCTCGATAGGCCTCAATGGCTCTGTGTTTCCTGCCTGGATCCCCTCAGTGTTCCCATTGTTAGCTCGGAGTCGATAAATTCCCGCCGATGGAGCCCGCGGAAGGTTGGTCGTGCGCAGGGAATTGTGTTTTTCCCACTCCAAATCCATATTTTTAGTTCTAATTAGAGATACTTTAATTATCCCATGTTTTTTTTTTTTTTTTGTTTATATCCCCTAATGCCTTTAAAAGCCCCAAACCTGCTCCTGGTGAGGAGGGGGTGATCCCAAGGCTGCTGATTTCCCAAAGTGGTGTAACCCTAGCGTTGGGCACTGATAGGGGGCAACAATGGTGTTATTCATGCTGGGTTCGGGGATTGAAAATGAGTTTAAAGAGGCTGAAAATGATTAAAGGAGCTGCCCTGCTGGCTTGGGGGAAATCAGGGCTGGGCTGTGCTCCACAAATATATAGGAAAAGGGATTTTTGGGAGGGAAAAATGGCATTTTGCATTCCAGGGAAGCAAGATCCACTGCTGGCTGTTAAGCAATTTCCTGAGTGAAAATCAAATCTATTAAATATATTTCTGTATTTAATATTATGCTGGGCCAACACATATCGGTGTTGATCCTTTGTGCTTCACAGCAGCTTTTCCCTCCACCCCTTCCCGTTTGGGATCTGATTTTCCGGGATGTCCCAGCCAAAACTGCTGATTTCGCTCTGGATGACGACGCCACCTCTGCCTTCCCTCACGCTGTGAAATCCAGGCTGGATCCTGAAGGTATGATTTCCAAAAATCCACGGGAATGACCATTTCCTTTCCGTTTGCAGATTTGGGGCTCAAACACCTGGAGGAAGGGGAGGGCCTGAAGCTCTTCCCCGCAGAATTCCTCGCCACAGGATGTTTGTGTTTAGTTAAAACCAGGTTTGCACAGGCTCTGGCTTTGCAGAGCTTTGGTCTGAGCCTAATTTATAATATCAAGGGAAGAATGAAAAAACCCTCTTTGACAGATTATTGGCAATTTCCAGGAGATTTTTGCAACAAAGGCTTTTCAACGCTCACCGAAACCTTCACCTCTAAATCAGCTCAGGCCGAGGGAAGGAGTTTTGATTTGCAGCTACTGCAGATATGAGCAGCGAGGGGTTTGATTGTGGGACCAACCTCCCCCTCCCTCAAAATGCCCCTCCACTGGAGGCCCAGGAAAGTAGGACTGACTCCTAAATCGTGAAGGAATCCTTCCATAAATCCCCTCGCCGATATTATATCTCCCATTAATCATTTTGCGTGAGCAAGTTGCTCTTGAAGGCATTTCGTTGCACGTTCCCCTTCCCCCCTCCACTTTCTGCCATCAATCTTAGTGACAGCTCTCTCTTTCCAGCCTTTCAGATGAACAAGATAAATTAGTCACTAATGTGTTGAGAGAGCAAGTTAGAACTCCCAGACACTGTTCGGAGTGTCCTGCATCCCTGGAAAAGGGCTGGGACTGCTGATCCTTGTCAAGTTGCTCCCATCTGGTTTGAGGAGTTTTTTGTTGCACTGGGAGTGTCCCAGGCCAGGAGCAACCTGGGATAGTGGAAGGAATCCCTGCCCGTGGTAGGGGGGAAATGGGATGAGCTTTAAAGTCCTTTCCAACCCAACCATTCCACGGATCCGTTGTGAACGGTCTGAAGGGGTTGTCCCTTGTCAACCTTTAAGGAGCTTTCCCTGTGATTCTGGCAGGAAATGTCCGTGGGTTGAAGAGCCCCCCACCCTTTGGACCCCGCTCCGATGTTGTGAGGTTTGAGCTCTGCTCTCTCTTCTTCCTCCCTTTGATGTTTTTCCTTCTCTGTTGGTTAAGCCCCTTTCTCTCTCTCTCTCCTTCCTGTCCTGTCCTAAATCCAGGACGTGGGAGGATGTGGGTGTCTCCAGGGCAGAAGGTTCTGGGAAGCAGGACAGGGAGGTGAAACACAGGGAAAAGCAGGAGGGAAAGTGTCAGGCTGAAGGAATTGGGGAAGCACCGGAGATCAGCATCGTCAGAGCTTTCCTCTCCCTCCAATGAGTCTGTTCCAGAGGCCAGCTGGACTGAATTGGATTGAATCCCAATCTAAAACCATGCTGGAAACATGGAATGGGTTGGAAAGGGACCTTAAAACCCAATTCCATGGACACTTTCCACAATCCCAGGTTGTTCCAAGCCCGGTCCAACCTGGCCTTGGACACTTCCAGGGATCCAGGGGCAGCCCCAGCTTCTCTGGGCACCCTGTGCCAGGGCCTTCCCACCTCCATCATAAGCATTTTAAAGCACACATAAATATATAAATTTAATCTTGTGAGAATCCCAACCAAATCCAATTCCCATTTGGATTGGACCATGGAAGAGGAGCTGGGGAGCTTCGTGCCGTTCCCATTCCTGATTAAAATCCTTGTGTCTCCCATTCCTGAGCCACGGCTGCTGCTGTTTGCATTGGTGATCCTCGAACAAGGAATTATTTCAGCCGTTCTGTTTCCTGTGAAACGAAGTCATCCCGGCGATGAAAATTTTTCTGGGATGAAAATAGTCCAGAGAAAATGAGTTTCCACTGTGCTATTTCAGGAACAGAATCCTTCAAGTGGCAGCTAATGAGCTTGAAAACGTGCCAAAGAAATTATCAGCAGGAAAAAGCGCGAAAAGGGTTCCACTCCCACAGGTTGCCACTTCCAGGGAAGCAATCAATCATATCCAGTTTGAGATCTGCAGCAAAGATTTGAAAAAAAATAATTAAATCCGAATTTTTAATACTCTGGGAAGAACCACAAAAGCACATTTAGAATTTATTTTTTTTTTTTTAAGATATCCGTGCATTCCAATTAAAAAAAAACCCTATGGAAAGCAGCGCTTTTGCAAGGGAAAGGGCTGGATTTCAGCGGAGCCGTGCGGGTTGGGAGCGTTCCGTGTTGCCCAGTTACTATCGGGGAGCGTTTGTGGGAGATCTCATCTCGCATTCCTCCCCGCTCCTGTGGATCCCTGCTTCTCCCAGGTGAGGGATTTATCTCTGCGCTGATGCAATTTTCCAGCTGCTCTGGTTTCTGTGAGGAGCAGACAGCTCGGCTCCGTGCCTGGGACACGGAAGGGTCCCGGGGAGTGAGCAGAGAGGGGAAGTTGTGTTTGTCCTTCCTTATAAATCCTTCCAAATATTGCCTGCCCGCCTGGCAGATAAGAGGATTCCTTGGAATAACTGTAATGCCACGACTCTCATCTGAAGATTCCTTAGGAATTGCTGTTAATTTAGGGGAAAAAAAACCAAAGGGAATTTGTGGTTATGGTATAAATTTAGTTTCTGTATTATATAATATTATATATATACAGGGGATGGAGGGACAGGACACAGGGAATGGCTTCCCACTGCCAGAGAGCAGGGATGGATGGGATATTGGGAAGGAATTCCTGGCTGGGAGGGTGGGGAGGTTGCCCAGAGAAGCTGTGGCTGCCTCTGGATCCCTGGCAGTGTCCAAGGCCAGGTTGGATGGGGCTTGGAGCAGCCTGGGACAGTGGAAGGTGTCCCTGGCAGGGGTTGGAATGGGATTTAAGATCCCTTTGAACCCAAACCAGTCTGGAATTCTGTTCAGAGCTGCCTCCAGACCTGGGCTGCAACAAGGACTAAGCTGAACTCTTAAATGAATGTCTCAGCCTTCCCTTCCAGCCTGGTTTGATGTCAGTGCCAGGAGCCAAAGGGACCTGCAGGGGACGGCTGTGGCTCAGCACTGAATTTGGGATTGGGAATAAGGAGCACACTGGACACGTCCTCCTGGATCCTGGGGCTGAGAGAGGAAAAGGGAATAGCCGAGGAATCTGGGATCAAACCCTGCTGGTGAAGATCCTGGCAGGTAACTCAGCTTTGATTGCACCACTGAAATCACAGAACCTTTTAGGTTGGAAAAGCCCTCTGAGGTCATCGAGTCCAGCCAAGGCCACCACTGCCCCATGTCCCCAAGTGCCACATCCACAGGGCTTTGAAATCCCTGCAGGGGTGGGGACTCCACCGCTTCTGGATCATTGACGCTGAATTTGTATCCCAGAAACTCTCTGCTCATCCCAAAAAGATACTGGAACAGCGGGAAGAAAACCCAGCTGGGCTTTCAGAGCTCAGTTCTCACCACTGGAGTGAAATAACTGCATCAAATCTGTCCAGGCCATCTTTGCCTTCAAATTCCCAACGTTCCTCTCATCCTCTCTCCTAAAGATTCCTTTTCAGCCAGCTTGGGAGCAGCTTGAAGGAAAATGAAGGGAGCAAAGATGGGATCTCAGAGTGACATCTCTTAATGAGACCTCTCAAGCTCTCGAACTTTCTCATTAACTCGCAGCAAATGCAGACATCCAAAATCACACCAGGATTTTCTCCCCCAGCCCATAAATAGTCTGTTGCCTTTTCCTGGTCTTAAAATGGAGAGCCAGACACGGTGAAAGGGAAAGGGGTTTTTCCCTCGGTGTTTATTTAGGATCCTTGGTGCCCCACACTGTCCCAGTGGAGCGCGCCCAAGTGCCCCCGGAATGCCCCCACCCCATAAATCGTGTGTGCAACTCACAGGCCTTGCCAATGAGCACATCTATCAAAGATTGCCCAGGGAGAGACTCGAATGGATCCCCCATGCTGAGGAATCTCCCCCTGGCTGGGCCTGTCTCAGTTCCCAGGGTGTGTTCCAGAGAGGCCCTTGGTGTCTGGGGCTGTCTGACCCTCAGCCGCGGCTCCCAGGGTGTTTGGGCTCCTGGCTGAGCGGGACACGGGGTGTGAGACAGAGGGAGTTACAGGGGTGGGGGCTGAAAGCACTGAGGATCCATAAAAGCTGTATAAAGGGGTATAAAAGGGGTCTATAAAAAGGCAAAAAAATCATCCTGGCATCAGTCTGTGCTTAGGGTCCCCCACGTTGTCTCCATCTCCTTGGCTTCATCCCAAAGCAGCTTCTCTCGGCCCGCCGGAGCTGCTGGGAATGATCTCGTAGGAAGAACAAAGTGCATTTTTTTTCCCGAAGGAAAAGAGAAATCTGCTGTGGGCTTTCAAAGCACGCCGACATCAGCAGCAAGGGGGGGTTTTATGTGCTTTGAGAATGTAGGAAGAACACAGATGTCAGTTTGGACCATTCCCATCTGAACTCTGAAGGCGTGCGAAGGATTTCCCAATGGATTTTCCTCTTTTTTTTTTTTTGATTATTTTCTTTTTTTTTTAATTGAGCTAAAAAAAAAATCATTGATGGAATTTAACAGGGAAAAAAAATAGAGATATTTGTTATTTTATTTTCACAGAATCCCAGGATGGTTTGGGGTGGAAGGGACATTAAAGCTGATCCCATTCCACCCCCCTGCCATGGACAGGGACACCTTCCCCTATCCCAGGGTGCTCCAAGCCCTGTCCAACCTGGCCTGGGACATTTCCAGGGATGGAACATCCGCAGCTGTGGTTGATGCTGAATGAATTTTAATGCTGGAGAACTCCAATTCTGGGTGAAAAGAGGAAAAATAGCAAGAAATCCTCAAAAGTTGTCAAAAACCCCTCAGGAGGTCTCCCGTGTTTGCATTTTCATGCCAATCCGAGAGGAAGAGTGAATGGAACACGGAGCTATCGGCTTCATTCCCAATTTTCCAGCAGAAATTCCACAAAGCCTCCAAGCCAAGCTCTTCTTAGGCTCCTTATTCATTTTCACTCAAGGAATTAAAGCGCTGGTGCTCCTGGCAGGTAATCAGAGGGAAACATTCCTGTCATTTGTCTCCCTTCTTTGGCAAAAAAAAAAAAAGATTGCGGAAAAAAACTTAACCCCTTTTTACAGCACTAATTCTCTTTTTAAAAAAAAATTTATTCCATGTTTTTTCCAGCTGCTGCTGATCCAGAAATGCTCCTTCTGTGGAGCGTTTTTCACCCAGCGAAAAGGCTCAGAGCTGCCGTTTCTACGCTCGGTCCCTGCCTCTGGAATTTTCTTCCTGGCCAAGGAAACAGGAAAAACACCCTGTGAGTTGTTTTGCTGAAATCTTCTCCTTCTTGATGGGCACATTAAAAGTGGAGTTTCTAAATTTGAGGGGGTGTCGTTCAAACAAATCACACACCTCAAAACCTCCAACCCCGTCCAGCCTGCTCCTTGAACATTTCCACGTTCCCGCATCTTCTTTGGCCAACCTGGAATTGTTTCTCCATGTTCTGTCGTCTCTGGGCCCTTGAACTGGCCAAGGAAACACCCCTCCAACTTCCCTTCGCCCACCCATCTTTCTTACCTCACTTTTCCCTGGAATATTTCCTTGTTTATTTGAGGTATTAATTTTTTTTTTTTAAGTGAACTAGAGGTGTGTTTTGTTCTCTTAAACAAGTTTCTCTCACAGGGATATCCAAGAGGAATCAGATTTGGGAATTAGCATGGAAAATTAAGGGATGTGCTGAATTCCTTTTATTTTTGAGGTGCTTTGCTGGTTGAGGTGTTAAACTGGATGGAATTAGGATTCAGAATGAATCAGATTTTTTTCCTCTGTTCAAACGATTCTCGAACCAGGAAGCCTGAAGTGAAATGAGGGATACAGGAATTCCCAGTCTATCCCGTTCTTCCTAAAAGGCTGGGATTTAATAACACGTTTCCAGTTTCACTACTGGGAAAGCAGTCGAATGCCAGAGACCAGCAACACCACAGATTTTTTTCCTTTTCTTCCCTCTGCAGGACTGGAAAATTCAGTCTTTAAACTGCTCCTTCTGGCTCCGAGCGTCTGCCGAAGGTTATTAAACGTTGTTAATTATGTCACTAATTCCAGGTGGAACCCAGGACTGTTCGGGCATGCAGGAACCTCAACCCCACATTTGCAATTTCGCCTGTAAAGCACCAAAACCTTGGGATACGTCTCCAAGGGGTGCTGACATGGAATCTTCTCCAAAGGAGTAAATCCGGTGGAATTTTGGTAGCGGATTTTGAGCTTGAAGCGTCCAAACTCAACGTTTTGATGGCGTTTCTTGGCTGTAAATTTTAACGTTTTTGATGTTGATTTTGGGGCTCTTTTCTTGCTGGCACTGCTGGGTTTTGGTGATGCTCCCCGGGGTCAGCGCACGAACACCTCAATTCCTGAGGTTTGGAGGAATTAAGAGATACCTGGAGGGTCATAATTCAGAAAATCTCGGGGTGCGGCTCTGGGATTTCCAGGATTCCAGCGCACAGGGCCGGGTCATATCCATCCTCTTATCCACCAAATCCTTCTCCTCAGGGCTGCTCCAACACCCAGCCCCAATCCAATGAGGCCAAAGGTGCTTTGTCCTCCAAAATCTCTGTCTAAATCCAAAAGTTTATCAAAAATTCATCCCCCTTCAGGGATTACCTGCAATAACTGAGCTGATTTTCCAGAAACGCCAAATGCTGGGTGCTCTTTGCTTCAGCGAAGGTTTAAATGGGATTAAAACTGGCAGAAGGGCCTTAAAAGAAGGCTACAGCAAAATTTCATTTAGGCAGACGTGTTTTATTTGATGCTGATGGTGGAGAGCTATAAATAGCAGTAAGGAGTTATATTTAGCAGCAGAATTACTGATCTGAGACACAGATAAAGCCCATCTTTGTGCTAGACTAGACTGGCTCTGGCCAACACAGAGAAGGAAATTATTAATCCCAGTTTAGCTCTTTCCCCAGTGTTCATGGGGAATTTGAGGAATCCTTTCCAGCCGCTGCCAATTGTACCAAAAACTCATCTTTTATCTCCCCCGGCCATGAGCTGGTCGTTCATGAAGCACCCCGAGCCAGAAATGAATAAAAGCCATTGAAAGCTGGCCCAGGAGCCAAGGGCTGAGCTGCAGCTCCTGTGAAACGCCGCTGGGGCTCGTTCCTGCCCGATTCGGGAGCGTCTGGAGACGTGTGAGAATTGGAATCTATTTTTACTGGGTGCCCCGAGGCAGAGCCCTCAAAGCCATTCCCCAAGGAGCAGATGTCCCTCAGCACAAGGACAACCGCGGGATTTGTTCCCGACGGAGCTGACGTTGCCCTCTACGAGCGTTAATTCTTTCACGTTATACCTGAAATTAATGAGTTCATAATTGCTGTCGATAGCTGGCTTTGGATGCTCCAGGATTGCCCAGTTTGACTCGGTGTGAGATGCCCCAGCACTTACTGGGATGTTCTGGTTAATGCTGCCCCAAATACGCCACGTCCGGACTCGCGCTCAGCACGTGGAGCCCGGCTGCTCCTCAGGGAAAGGGAGAAAAGCCTTTCCCAAAGAATTACCCAGCGTTTTTTTCATCGCTTGACATCAACTCCGTCTTTAATCCTCCCCTCTGTGTGGGAGCCTTAAAGTGTTTCACGATTTATTTCGTGACTGACGTGATTTTACGAGTCCCTTTCACGCCGGGGTTTCGCACGGAGCTTTCGGGGAGTTTGAAGTCACTCCGTGCGTGCACGCACAGGCAGGGAGGGGTTGGCTCCCGTGGGTCCTGATTGGAATGAATTGATTCATCCGAACCTTCTCAATGGGGCATTTTGACCTCCTAATCTCCCCGCAGGGCTTTTGTAGCCCTTCTAATCCCGATTCTGGGTCGGGATTTCTTGCCTGTCCCGTCAAACTTTTCGTCTTCCTGCTGCTGTCTCAGAGCCTCGCTGCTCCTTTTCTCTTCACGAAATCTCCTCGGATTGTTGTGATTGATTCGTTGGGATGATTCACGGGCACTGAGAGCAGCAGACAGATCCTTCTGTTCCTATTCATGGGATCTGCGGGGATAAATACGGAAATAATTTGGGTGTGTTATTAAATCCCGCCTGTCAGGTGAGGGTTTTTGGCCTGATGGATGATTTGAGCTGAGTCAGGAGGGTGTCCACCCTCTGTTGGCGATGCTCAGGGTCTGTTCCACTCTTCTAATCTCTAAAAGGGGATTTCTTTCTCCACCCATCTATTTTTGGGATGAGGCTGGCTGCCACCTCGCTCTGTAGAGAACCACGGAGTGTTTGCTGTGCCTCAGCCACTTCTGCAGCTGCCACCTGATAAAATCCAGGGAGATGCTTCTTTAAACTAAAAGAAGGGAGATTTAGATTGGATTTTAGGAAGGAATTCTTCTCTGTGAGGGTGGGGAGGCCCTGGCACAGGGTGCCCAGAGAAGCTGGGGCTGCCCCTGGATCCCTGGGAGTGTCCAAGGCCAGGTTGGAGCAGCCTGGGACAGTGGGAGGTGTCCCTGCCCATGGCACTGGATGAGCTTTAATGCCCCTTCCAACCCAACCCATTCTGGGATTCTTGGCCCAAGCAATCTCTGTCTCTCTCTGGGGCTGCCATGGCTTCTTCCCCACCAGGAATTCCCTGTTCCTGCCCTCTCCATCCTGGTGCCTGCTCAGCTCGGAGCTCTCAGCCTCCACACCCAGCCCTGACTAAGTCCTGACACCCAGATCTACCTTTCAAATCTCCTGCCCGAGCAGTTCACGGTCCAGAACCGCCCCAGCGCTGCTCCTGCAGCAGGGCAAGGACGGGGATCACTCCCTGCCCACGCAAATGTTTGTTCCTTCCTCCCTTAAAGGTTTTCCCAAACCTCTTTTTTCATTGCCTGTTCTCCTAGTTCTCCTTCCAGGAATTTTTGCAAGTCCTTCTCCAGCCTTTATCTGACTTTAGGGACGCAGTGGTCTGAGGAGGGATGTCCTTGACCCCGACCCAGTGCTTAATTTTGCAGCATTTTTCATGCAAAAGCCTAAGGAATTTTTTAAATTAATATTTCTGCTTTAGTCACCCTAAGAGGAAAATGTGGACCTCTCCAAGATGCCATGTAGGTAAAAAACAAGCAAGGAATTCCAGATTTGGGTCTGACTTGGCAGCTTTTTCAGGGAGTGATCAATGTTTGTATCCACAGAGCAAATGTTAGGAAAAGGTTCTCCCCCCAGAGGGGTTGTGGGGCACAGGAACTGCTCCCCAAGGAATGGGCACGGCCCCAAGGCTGCCAGAGCTCCAGGAGCGTTCGGACAACGCTCCCGGGAAGGATTTTTGGGGTATCCTGTGCAGGGGTTGGACTTGGATGATCCTTGTGGATCCCGTCCAGCTCAGGACATTCTGGGATTCTACGACGTAAAATGAAATGATGCAGAGGAGAGGACGCGTGGCAGCGCTCGAACCCCAGAGGACAGAAACGTCTCCGGCTGTGTCGGACCCACTTGAGGGAGGTTCCATTTTGGAGATGCTCTTCCCATAAACATTGGAAGAGGAAACGGGAGCAGGAAAGACCGGCGGTGCCGTGGAGCCCCTGATTTGTGTGCCGGGAGTGGGGATGGCAGTGGGAGAGAGGTTGTGGAGCTTCTCCCAAGAGCATTCCTGCCTTTCCGAGCAGCTCTCGGCTGGCAGCCGGTGCTGATTTCATAGTAATGCTTTTTTTTTTGCATGAATCGGTGCTCAGACTGCTTTGAATACTTTCTGCATGACTAATTAATGTCCCGAAATGAATTAAGCGGTGCTGTTAAACTTCAGCCTGCGCAGACAAACGGCCCTTCTTCACTGTTTTATCTCGGAATTCTCAGGGAGGGGGCATCGCCTGTTATCAAAAAGCCACTTAACCGAGCCGAGATGTGATGTCACGGTCTGGAAATACGTGGGGATTTTCGTGCTCAGCCTGCCGAGACACGGCCGTGACTTCGGCGTGATAAAACCTCATTAACGTCCTTAAAACCTGCGAGCAGCCGAGATAACAAACCCCGCTGGAAGCTGGCACGAGATGAAACCCTGCAGCCTCGCAGCCCGGGTTTTGCTTGGGTGAAGCTTTCTGTAACCCTCTGCTGGGATCGAGCGGTGATTCAGCGCCGGGGAGACACTCCCAGCTTGGAGCGGGGAGCTGGAACTCGCTCGCCGGTGCCCCTCGGGAAGAGCAGCACCAGCCCGGCCGAGCGGAAAAGCTGCCGGGAATAAAGGTAATCCCACGGGCAGGAATGTTGGTGGCTCACTCTTGGATGGTGCTGGCGAGGTGTGCTCGGCTCGCTCCTGGCTCGCAGGATTCCTCTCCTTTTTTGGCTGCTAATTCCCTGCGCTTTTGAATTCATCCTTTGCTATCCATAGTTTCTTTTCCCTGGAACGCGGACGAGCAGGATAACTCCCCCCAGATTGTTTGATCTGCGTGTATCAGCCCGGAATAACGCAGCATCTCCTTTTTTAAATGAAGCACGAAGGAAAGCTGGAGCTCAGCACAATTCCCAGCCCGCCGGAGATCCTAATCTCGCCTTCCCGGCAGAGGAGAGCGGGCACTGCCGCTCCATGAGCCGGCCCCGGCAGGGAGGAGAGCCCAGCCTGCTCCCGCATCCCTGGCTCCCGCATTCCCGGCTCCAGCATTCCCGGCTCCCGGGCTGCCCCGGCCGCCGAGGGCGCGATGGAGAATCCCTGAGCCAGCGGCTGGAAAATCCGTGCGGCAAAGGTACATCCCCGTCTCTATTTAAACCCCCAAATTCCTTCTTTCCACCCCTTTTCCCCGTTGTTTTCCCCGTTGTTTTCCCTATTGTTTTCCCCATTGTTTCCCCTATTGTTTTTCTCCATTGTTTTCTCTATTGTTCCAGCCAAAAAAGCGATTTGTTTTTAGTCGGGAAGTCACTCGGGTTGCCACGTGCTTAGGAAAACAACCCGTGCCTGTGCCGGGTTAAAGGGAAATGTCCTTTTTCCCTTCGTTCAGCCCCGGCTCGGTGATTCCAGCTGGATTTGGGGACTCCTCGCTCCGTTCCGGGAGCAGAACCGGCCCCGCGTTTGCGACGGGAGCGGCGGGATGAGCCCCGGGGGGAGCTGGAAGGGGTTTCCAGGAGCCCACCAAGTTTGGAATACCCCCCACTTCCTTTCCAAACACCCCCTTCTCCCCCCAAATTCCCATTTTTTTGAGGTCATAGCCGCAGGAGAGGCGTTCTCCGGGTGTTTTTGGTGCTGGAGAGGTGACGGAGGCGCTCCCGGGGCTGGTCCTGCCCCGCTCCCCAGCGGGGCTCTGGGGTTTGGCAGGAGGCTGAGGGTGTGATTATCATTATTTTTAAATTTTGTCTTCTGAGAGCCTCTTTATGCAAATGGGGCTCTTCACAAGTTGTTTTCCGCGTGAAAGCAGAGGGAATAATTATATTTATTGGGAGGAAAAGAGAATCGCGGTGCCGCTGCTTAAAGAGCTTCCTGCTCTTCTTCCCTGTTCATTAAAAAATGCCCCTCTGTAAAAAATCATGGAATATTTTGGGCTGGAAAGGATCTTAAATCTCATCCCATTCCACCCCCCCACCACAGGCAGGGACACTGGTTGCTCCAAGCCCCATCCAGCCTAGCTTTGGGTTAAATTAAATTAAAAATTAAATTAATTTGAGACATAAATAATCGTGTTTCCAGCTGTAGCCAGTGCATGTGCTCTTTCCTGCTAAAGTCCTCCGGCCTTGGAGGGACTATTAAAAATTCCTTAATAATTATTAAATTCCATTCCTAAACGCATCGCTTGCCAATACAATGAGCTGGATCATTCTTTTCTATATTCTCATCATTTCTCTTATATTTTGGGAATTTTTACTTGGCAATGGACACGGGCAGGTGTGGAAACCTGCCCAGATTGTGGGAGTCCCTGCAGGAATATCCCTCGGGTGTAACCCACATCGTCAGGGGTGTATTGGTTGATTTTTCCAGTGTCAGGAGCCCAGGCCGTGGTTAATTTTTTGTTTTAATCACTTCAAGATTCATTTTCAGCTGCTGGGCTGATGGATCGGGAACTTCCACTGGGCAGAACTGGCACAATAAATGTATTTTCTGTTAAAAAAATATTACTATTTTGCTTTAGAGAGCTTGTCCTGTGGGAATTGCTGTAAATCACAGAGATCCCAGCGGGAAGCGGGTGGAAATCCCCGGTGTGGCCATTACCATACCTTTAGACCAACCTCTGCTGGATTTTTCCCCTGCTTTTATTGCTGTGGAAAGGCCGTTTTGCACTGAGATGGGGGGATCTGGCTGCCTCAGAGCTGGCGCTGGCGGTGTCAGGAGGTCAGGCTGGCTCCGCATCCCGCTCCGGCCTCGCGGAATCCCGCGGATTTCAGAGCCACGCGCTCGTTTTCCCGCTGTGGAAACTCAGTGGTGCCGTTCCCTCTGCAACCGGTGCTGGGGGCAGCACAGGAAAATACAAACGGGGATATTTTTGCTTGATTATGGTCAATGATGAGCTCGCAGGGTTTGGGATCTGGGAGGGATGAGGCATCGGGATGAGGTTTTTCCACCAGATCCGTGTTTCCTCAGCTGCGGAACGAGCTAAAAACAAACCCTCGGTGAGGCAAATGATCCCCAGATGATTTCGCTCATTAGGACTGCTGGGATAAAATGATTCCCAACATCCACTCGTTAGTCATGCAAACACCAAGGACAGGGTTTAAGCAGGCTTGCCCTCAGGTCTAACCCCGCTGCCTCCATACAGCCCCAGGAGGTGCCAGCAGGGAGGGAATCCAACCCTTCCCGTTCCCACTGGATTTTTATTTTTTTTTTAGGCCAGTGCTGACATAAAAACATCTGAGAAGTGCCCCTGGCCGTGTTACAGTGGGAGATTTGTTCCCTGTAAATCCAAAACTTGATTTATGCGTCAGCGATCCGCCGGTTTCATTATTTGGCGCTCGCGTGTCTGATCCCGAGGCTGATTTCCTGCCACTCTCTGGTGTAAAAGTGAGGGATAAGTTACAGCGGAGCTTGGAAATGGAATAAATTATTTGCTTTCAGCTCCGCTCATCAGCAGGGTTGGGGTTTTCCAATGGAAACCCAAGTTGCATCCCATGATTTGTCGAGCAATCCGATTTCTCACGGCCTGGATGAATAAAGGGATTTAAGAAACACTCAAATTTTAATGCTGGACATCCTTCAAGATGGTTTTTAGGACCTGAGGGCAGGAAGTTCTGTCCCCACTCCTTTTCCTGCCCCATCTCGCACCTCATGGCTGTCCCGTTGGTGTGATGGAACGGGCAGAGCGAGTCCTTGGGGTCAAGTGATCCAAGGGCCGAGCTCGGCCACGGAGAACTCCAGGAGAGCTGGAAGTTCCTGGTGGTGCTGCTGCTGGTGTGGCTCAATAGAGCTCCGTGAGACCTATTTAGTGAAAATGAACTCATTTAGCCCTGAAAACAAGCTGTTATTTCAGTTCTGGGGCAGCTGACGTGGGCGCCGGGCAAAAGGTGCCGCGTCTGCGTTGCTGATTGGGATCTGCCTTTGGAAAGCAGATCTCGGCTCAGCGGGAGCAGCACAAAGCAGGTGGCAAGGTAGAATTTCTGGTGGCTCTTTGCCACTCTGGAGAGGTTTTTCACAGCAGACAATCGCTTCTTGTGGTGTAATGGGAGAGGAAGAACAAAAAGTACAAACGTATCCCGTGATTATCCCACCTCTCTTTTTAAAATTATTTTGGATTCCATGATTTTTTTTTTCAGTTCGAATGACAAGACCTGTTGGAAATTCTTCTTTTTTCTCACCAAGTGAATAATTCCTCGTTTTTTTTTTTTTTCTGTGATAAACCCATTTTCTCCCTGGTGAGTTTTCTTTGTGGCGTGGTGTGACCTACTCAGAGAGGAGCAGAGTCCTTATCCCTCCGTGGCCATATGTTCCCAGAAATAATCATCGTTTTCCGTCACGGCCGCTATTTGGGCTCTTCCCTGTCCATTTGGTTGTCCCTGGTTGAGTTTTTATAAATCTCCTGTGGAAATTTGAAGGGGTTTCCCGTGGAGATGTGTGGCTGGAGGCAGGACTCCTTCCCCACCGACAATAAATCATTGTCAACCCCACAAATATCTATTTTTGACATCTGCACGCCCACTGAACCCACGGTTTATCCCTTGGCACGTGTTAAAACGGGGGGAAAATTCAGAATAAACGGCCATTTGTTCGTTGCCCGGCCGTGCCTACGTGATCCCAGCTCAGCCCCTTCTCCAGCGATTCCCTGTGAATCCACAATATTCCCATTTATCGGGCTGCCAGCGGTGCCAGGGCAGGGAGTTAAGACCGGGGCTCTCTCCCAAGGGATGCTGCAGATGCACTCAGCAGGAGCTGCTCCTCCTCCTCCCGGGAGCTCGGCTTTGCTGGAACACTCAGGAAATCCTTCGTGGGAGCCTCAGAGTTGGGATGGATTTGGGATGATGACATAAAAAACCCCTCCTGCTGCTCCATCGGTGTGTATTCCTGAGTGAGCCCTTCCAGGGCCTTCCTGATTTTATATAAATAGCGAAATATTCTATATAAATAGTTAAATATTCCATCTAAACTGCTAAATATTCCATATAAGCTGCTAAATATTCTATATAAACTACTAAATATTCCGTATAAAGTGCAAAATATTCTGTATAAACTGCAAAATATTCCATATAAACTGCTAAATATTCCATATAAACTGCAAAACATTCTATATAAACTGCTAAATATTCCATATAAACTGCTAAATATTCTATATAAACTGCCAAATATTCTCTATAAACTGCTAAATAGTCTATTATATAGACTGCTAAATATGATAGGAAAAGATGAAAGGAATGAACTCAATTATAATTAAACTTTTATCCTGTTTTCCTTTTATGTCTTTCATTTGTTTAATGCGAATTATTCTTACATTTTATCAAATTCTTGGTGCGTTCTATTTAAATTTGAGTTGTTGGGTTGTTTTTTATTCATTCTCTTCCTGTGCAAGTGCTTTTAATGGAATTCCATAAATTCCTGACATGGAATTCTGCCTGCAATTACTCCCTATCAGTCAACCCCGAGCTTTTGTGTGTCTCTGCTTTCATCTCCCGATCCGCCGTGCAGATGAATTATGACTCTCAGGCAGGTGCCTGACTCGCTGTGGGACAATCCCTGTGGATCCTGGAGGGATTTGGCTGGAAAAAAATGGGAAGGGAAATATTTCGGCATCAGGCAGGTTGCAGAATTCCTGGGGTTTGTCCCGAGGAGGGAGTTTCCCTCGTAAGGGATGTGCTGTGCTTAAAAAAAAAGTATAAAACCAGATTAACAGAGGAAATGATTTGGATTTGGGATTGGTTTGTAGTGCAGGGAATACAATGACTCTGGAAAAGTGGAACTCATGGAAGGAAGGTGTTTTCCTGGTGTTTTATGTCCAGAAATGCTGAAGGCTGCACGCTCCTAATCTTGCCTAATTTGGAGCTTATTAAATGTGGTTTTCAAGTGCCCTGGGGCAGTTGTAAAAAATCCTCAAAAATGCCTTTTCTCAGGAAATTTCATGAACTGCTGCTCTTAGTCTTTATCAATTAATTAATTAACTTCCTGATTACGTTCTCCTCCCTAAATAGTTGGACATTTTTAACTCCTTTCACCGTTAGCATTCCTTTATCCGGGCTGAGATTTCCAGCTGGAATCACCTCGCAGTGTGAGTCCGGCGTTTCCCAGCTCTGCTCCTGGAGAGCAGTCAGGGGAAGTTGCGGCTTGTTGTCCTTCTGTGCCACCAAATCCACCCTGCCGTGGCAGAAATCAGGAATTTTTGGGTCTGGCTGGTGGAGGGAAAGGCTTGATGAGGTCGGTTCTGGAGTTTAATCGGCTGTAGGATGGATTTTGAAAATAAATATTGTGTGTCTGGAAGATAAAGTGAAGTTATGCCATAAATATCTGCCACAAAATCACCTGGAAATGAGGTTGGTAGGAAGGAGGAGGACAATCAAACCGAAATATTCTTCGTTTCAACCCCTGGATTTCTCTCTGCCAGCTCCTGCAGATTTTAATTTGTTTGTTGTTTCACCTCAACACATTTTTTGAATAAATAAGCAAATTCCACCAGGTTCCTTTTCAGACGTTATTTTTGAGGAATTGAATAAAACCTGATTTGGGCAGATGTGCATCAGCAGTGTCCCCAAAGAGCCCTGGTGGGACAGAGAACAATGGCTCTTGTCCCCAGAAGAATGGGAGCCCTTGATGAAATCTGAGCATCTCGAGACCTCGCTCTGTGCATCTGCTGCTCAAGTCATGGGGTCTCGTGGGCTTTTCTGGCCGGGATCCCAAGAGGCAGCGCTTTAATTCCACATCCCAAATATTGATTTCATAGGTGCTGTGCACGTGCAGTTTATTCAGAGTCGATTTTGGCATTTATATAAATGATACTTGTTCGAGTGTCCCCGTGTAAGGCTTGTGGTAAATCTAAATATATGAAATAAAAGAAAACATTTGAACTTGTAGATTTTTTAGGATTTTTAATTTTTTTTTTACATA
>VZTA01014028.1:0-68969 GCA_013398855.1 Mohoua ochrocephala | reverse complement strand
ATAAATTCACTTAGCAACTTAAGCTGAGCTTATTTCACCCTTGAAGTGCTTCTCCCGGTCCTTATCTCACCCATGAAACGTTCGTTTATTTTTTTTCTCCTTTTCCCTCCTCTGCCCAGCTGTGGCAGGGGAGGGTGAGCGAGCGGCTCTCGTGGGTGCCTGGAGCTGGGCCAGCGTCAAACCACGACAACATTTATGAAAAGTCTTTTATGACATGGCTGCGTGTGACAAGTGACTGGATTCAGTAGTCCCAGAGTCCTTCCTGATTTCTGTGTTTCTAATGAGGAAATAGGTTGCAGAGCCAAACATTCTGCATCCTCCTCATGGTGCTCTTCACCAGGTTTCACTTGGAATAAAAAAAAAAAAAGAACTGAGAAGGAGTCTTTATTTGTCTTGCCACTGGATTTGTGGAAATCTGGGAAAAGATGGTGGAGTTAAATCACTAATGGCCTCCTTGGAGGTGAATGGCTAGTGTTGGGGCATTTCTTTCTAAGGAAAGGGCTTATCTCTAAGGCAGTCTTTTGTACAATCTGAGTTAGAACCTGTACTTCTGGGCTGGACACATTTCAGCTCTAACTGTAACACTTGTCGATGTTTCTCTATCCAGAGGTGTCATATCGATATACAATAAACCTGTCTGCTTGCTTTTAAATTTTTTTTCTCTTTTCTCCTTTTTCAGAAGGAAGGGTGAGGAAACAGTTTGAGCCACTGGATATCAGGCAGCATGGTTGCTGTGCTAATGAAAATTTGGAACACCATTGCAAACTGGAGTGTTTGGCAGAAGCAGGAATTTCTCTGTGCTGTTTATGAGGTATATAAAAAGGTCAGTGTTATTTTATAGATTTTTAGCCTTAGCAGTATTTTTTTTTTTTTATGATTTACTTTTTCTTGTTTTGTAATAGCTACGATTTTTTGTTCTGGATATGGAATGTAACTTTTTTGATTGCCTGGCGTGTTGTGGGAAAATAAATTGTGTTTCTGAATTCCAGACACACTTTGACGGTATTATTAAGAAAACATTGCTTCTGGAATAATAAATGGTGGGGTCATTTTAAGCAGTTGTGTTACATTTTCTAAATCTGCAAAAGAATCAGAACAATAAAAGAATGATCAAGGCTGGGTTTCTTTTGTTTTAACAGGCAGGTCATCAGTTGGCCTATTGGCAAAACTCCATTCATTGTAATGGACCTACATGAATTTCCAGAAGTTGCAGATTTGGGCAATAGCTTCTTAAGTGTTTCAAAATCATTGTCTTTCATCTGGCACTGCCAACAGTACCAATTACAAGACCATTTTTGTGATGCTAATCTGCCCCTCCATAGATAAAGGGCTCTTTTAGGCCACGGCACAAATGGCATTGGCCAATATGAGCCAACATAAAGACAGTGAAGTGAGACTCTGAGTGTGCTGGAAATACACCGAGCCCTAAATCAGATGCAGGTAGTTTGTTTCTCAACTGAAATACAGATGTTTTAAGTGCAATATCCAGTGGTGAAGGGCATGATGTCTCGCATTTGGAAAAAACCAAAGTCTCATAGTTTGAACTCCTCTATTTCTTCTTCATCTTCTTAGTGGTACTTCAGAAGGGAAAAAAATAATTCCTGATGTTCCATTTTGCCCTACCAGGTGCTTAGATTTTTGGGAGGCATTGGTACATTCTGAAATGTAGGGGCATGTATGTACTGTCAAGTATAGGCAAAGCGCTGCAAAGTGTTTGTGGTTTCATAAGATTGTATTCTTTTCTGCTCTGATGCCCCCAAAGAAATCGAACTACTCTCTCCTTTTGCCAGCAACACGTTTTTTTTCAAAGTAGAGAGCGAATGTTAAGCAACACAATTAAAACCTATTGATTTAAGCAACATCTTATTATTTTAGTAGTCGAGCGACTGTGCTCCCCCTGTGTGGCCTGCAGTCCATAGGTATAACACGGTTCCAGCAGCTGTGAAAACACTCTGCCTTCCCCGTGTTTAGATACCTATCTGTGGCTAGGGAGCAACAGAGGAAGTCAAAACTCCAAGAATATAATGAGGGTAGGGAATGTAAAGTCGGCGCATTTCTCCCGAATCTTGCTAAGTGAAGCAAGTTTGAAGACTTGTCCTTTTGTCCTGCCAAGTTTACCAATCTGAACTTTCTCAAACACTCTGTGTGCTTAATTTCATTCTTCTAAAGACAGGCCCTTCCAATCCTGTGAGACTGTGGCTCGGGGCTTAAATCTTCCTCCCACAGAGGCTGGTGTGATTTAGCCCATACAGAGGCATAGGTCACAGGGTTAAATACAAAGAACACTGCTGGTTCCTCAAGAGTTAGGAACTGAATATTGAGTTCTAATACCTGGTTGTAAGTTCACTTGAAATGCGCAGTGGGTGCAGAAAAGAGTTAAATTAGGAGTTAGGCTAAAGTTACCCACCTGATTCAGTAGATGTTAGGGAGTTTTCATAGCACGTGATCAAGTTAATCAAGATTTGAGAAACATAAAATGTAAATTCTCTTTACTGTGATAATGTACCCCTTCTGGAAGAACTCTTTCTGGAAAAAGGCTTTCCTTTTGTTTTTCCTCAATGATATATTTTTGGCTTTTTGAGATAAGTGATCAGTCTGGAAAAACTACAAAGCTGAGCACAACTTGGATAACTGAATTTAGAGACGTATTTAAAAGGACATCCCCTCTTTCTTCTCCTTTTTTATTGCCTTTTTAAAATCAGGTATTGGAGAAACGCCTTAGAATCATCCTCTGATCTTCAGGCTAAAAAATGTGTGGCACAGAAATCCTGGTGGGATTTCAGTCATCTGATGTGGATGTCAGCACAATATGCAGCCTCCCCTTTGGAGAGGAGCTGTTGTCAGTACCTGCCTGGGGATGAATGAACAGATCATCCAGACATTTTGGCATCTGTCAGCCCCTGGGGCTGTTACAGCATGTGTGCATTTGCCATTCCAGCCTTTGAAAGCAGCTACTGCTGTTCTGTAATTCACAGCCTATTTATTACTAGGGGACATTTTTCTTTTCATTTATTTTAATTTCTTTTCTTTATGTCATTAAAAGCAGTAGTGAGGTCTATAAAACAAGCAAAAGCTTAGATAAACACCACAGCAGGCTGGTGAACTCTTTTAGGGACCCAGTTTTTATCCATGAATTATAAGTAGCTACTCAAACTGCAGGATTTTGGTGTGATCTATATTGTTTTCTCTCTCCAGCTGCAGATGGCTTCAAATCACTATCACCTTTGCAGCTGGACCTATCACATATGAAGTTGAATGTAGTAGGTCCTTTCCTATTGAATTATTCTATCCTATCTTCTGTCCATGGAGGTGGAATTCCTTCTCTTGACTCTGACTTTTCTACTTTCAAGTCACGGCTTTGATTGTCAGTCACTTTAGCCCCTTTTAGTATCCCTTTACCAAATACTTTCTTGGTCACCTTTTAACATAATTCCAAATTTTCATTGCAACTTTATGTTTTGTAATTATCATTTCACAGATTTTCCAGGCTCTATGGGCTTGGTTTAAAAACAAGCACAGGCAAAACACATAGAAGATAACCCAAGCCCTTTGGCTGCAACAAATAAACCTGTTGAGGGAAGTATTTTTTGCCCATGTCAGCCAGAGAATGAATAGACAGAAGCTTTTCTGTGTTATGCTACTGATGAGTTAATTAAAACAAATTTCAAAATTCTTTTCAAACCATCGGGATTGGATTCTTACTATGCCAGTCTCACCTGAATTTTTTGGTGCTTGTTCACTGACCTTTAGAGTTTACTTTTCAATATCTTTGTATTTCTCGTGTCCTTATCATCATGAGGGGATATGGATGTACTTTAAAGATGGCCACGTAACATCTTGAGAACACGGTGAGATGGATAATCTGATGATCTTTGCTTCATGCAGTAAAAATTACAGCAACACGGTTTCTTGGAGAACACAAGCTAAGTAACTGCAGGATGGCCTCAATGTTTAATGAGTACCCTGAGCTGGTACTTGGAGAGATAGCACAAGATAGAAAGGATCATCTTAGCCTAAAATAGTAGAGTGCCTGCACCATTCTAGAAGAGGTGCTAGGGGCTGAACCAATTATTTTGCCACTGGGTCTTAAAAATCTCTCTGTTTAGGGGCATGGAATGGCCTGAGTTGTTATGGGCATAAATTGTGAAATTGTTTATCCCTATAGCAGAAAAGGCTGCTTCAGTTGCGTCGAACGCTGAGGTCTGCAAAGGATTGGAAGATTTCCCATCCCTTTGCCTTCCCTCCAGTGTCCACCTTGTTCCTGTCCTCGTGTGCTGCCACGAGCGCTGCTCTGCTAGCACGGAGCACAACCAATGTGTGGCACGTAGCGCACACGCTCCGCAGATGAAGCAATCGGCAACATCTCTGCTCGCTGCAGCTCTGCTGGCCAAGGCTCCGCTTGGCTCATTGTGTCCAAGTCAGTATTCCCTCATCCGCTTGGAATTCTTGTTTTAAAAACACAGAAGCCGGTTTTAGAAACACTAAAGTCAATGAGAACTGTGAGAGCACTGCACCTCTGGGAATCCAGCCCACATCCCTTTTGTTTTGAGTGTAGGATCGATCCTAAATGAGAAACCTTTTGTATTTTGGAAACTAAGAAGGAGCTGAAGCAAACTTCTTCATACTTGGCAAAAACAGAATTGCTCTTGATGGAGACCAAGCATGGAAAATTCTGGTCTGAGAGGATTATGTTTGTCAAAGTTATGACAAGTCTGAACAGAGAGTTTTACATAGAAATCCCTCTCATTTTATGGTCTACAGTGACAGTAGAATACATTTATGCAAAAAAATAAAATATGAGAAGTTAGATTTATACTCACCAAACAATTACTAGTGAGCAAAACCCAAAACCAGATCAGCATAATGATGTTTTTGTCGAGCGTAACAATTTTGGTTTGGCCCAAATACACAGATACAGATTTGGACTTTCTGTCACGAGTTGCCAAACATTTGTTTTCATTTATATCTTTGTATTTGTGCGTGTGCATATTGACAAAGGGGATTTGACTCCAAGAAGAACAGAGTTATTATCCAAATCCCAACACAAATCCTTCTATTGACTTCACTGGGAGTTGGATCAGCACCTTGGTGAGAATGTTCAAAAGAGAGCGTCCAGAGTTAAACTATCAGTTCTTCATCCAACTCTCATTGAAAACAATTAAATCTTTCCATTAACTTCAATTACTCTTGGATCTAGCTTTAAAACACAAATTTTGTCTAATAGGACACATGGAGGCTATCCTATTAAGCGTGTTTCAATCACAAGAGGGCACAAGAATTTAAGGACAGAGGGCTGAAAGGCAATATTAACTGAATAGTGGAGGTTAGAAAAATGCAAAATTAGTAACTTTTAGAAGGGCGTGGTTGCGGCAATAAATCAGAAGACTTCATTCTCTTCAAACCATTTTTAGTGTTTAAAGATGACTGAACTGTGGCTGCCTCTTCGCTGGTTCTGGTTCAGAAAAGCATTCAGACAGCAGTTAAGCAATGCAACTTAAGTGTGAGCCTAACTCCTCTCTTAAGGAGGGGAGGAATTAAACACATGCTTTAGTGATTTCCTGACCTGGGGCTTTTATTTTCCTTCTGTGAATATTAGTGAAAGTACCTTTTTGTTCATAAGAACACTCATGAAAAGCACATTTTGAGCCCCTGGCTCAGATTTGCTTAATCTAATCAAGGAAGAGAAGGTCACATGATGTATATTAGGTAACCAGTTGCACAATTTGTGGGTGACCATTAAATCATTTCAGATAGTAAAAGTTGTAATAAGTTGCAGTTTGCTCTCAGATAATTCATATTCGTAATACAGAGCTGTTCTCTAGTTCTGGATGTTCTCTCAGGGAGGAATATCAGAAGACAAATACAAACTCTTGAAGGAAACTTAAGATGGACTGTTTTCTTGTAAGGTAAAAACCACCTTAATTTCCTCCAGATGTGGAAAGAGCTTCTATTACCTGCATTGCTCAGAAGTTTTTTTGATTGAATACAATTACATTCAGGCTAAACAGACTTGCAAACAGTTGTGCTTAAACTACACCTGTAGAAATCACGATAAAGGCAACAGCCCTCACTGATACCTTCAGGTACCTTTCAAACAATATTACCAATTTTATTTATGCAAGTGCAGATGACTGTGGCATTTGTGTGGGAAAAAAGTGCATATTTGTGAAACACCTTTGAGAACACATGGGAAAGCGTTTCTTTTGTGTTTTATATGTTTATGTGTGTATTCCACGTTCTACTTGGGCAAACTTTTAAGCAAAGATTTCTGGGTCAAATGACCTCATTTATCGTTTGTAAGCTAAGCTATCTAATCTGGCTCAGTGTCTTTTCATTATTTGGTGTAAGTCAAATAAACTCATCTGTTGCTCAGGCTTACAGTTATAGGGCGTTTTCAACAGTTAAACACGAGCTCTGGTCAGGACAGGGCCAAAACGGAGCAGAGACCCTATAGAAGAGTGCTTTGGGCCCCTGAGCTCATTGCCATGAGATTACTCATTTTTCATTCTTCTAGAGGAAAGTCTTAGCTCAGTTTACTTCAGCTGGCTATAGTTGGTGCCAACCTGCCATCCAGAATCCATAAACACCCTGAAAATGGGGTAACTCCAGGAGTTGCTTACTGGCCCAAGCACCTCTGTGCACGTGTCACAGAAAGGTTCTCTTTATCAGTGCAGAAAAGCACTCTGTAGGGTGCTTGTGTTACGGCAGTAGGTAGAATAGACTGAGGACAGAGAGGAGCATAAAGATACTGATTTCCTTTTTCCTTTTGTTTCTACCTAGAGATACTCAAACTGCTTCAGCCTCCTTCCACCCACATGTGAACAGAGAAAAATGCTTTCTTATTCCCTGTTCTGTAGAAGCCAGTACATCCAGTGTTTTGGGAAGAGAATTTTGTGGGTTACTTGAATCAACAGGTAGGATACATCCTTTTACAGTGAAGCAGTCTCGAGTGTACGTGACAAGTTTTACTTTCTTCACCAGTGGGATGGCAACTCCTGGAGCTGGATCAGCTGTGCTTACAGAATCAAGGGTGTTTACTGAAGAGCCTGGCTAGATGTAAACCCCATCCTACACAGGATCTACTGGAGAGCATTCTGCAGTTATTCTTCTACTCAGCTGAGTATTTTTTTTTTTCCCAAGGTCTGCAGTTTCGTGTTAGTCTGTTACAGCTACAGGGGATATTGCTCAGTATTTCTCTGAAGTTCTGTCTCAGGTCAGAAAGACTAATCTCCAATTAATCCCTGTCAAGTGCGAGGTGTTTTTTGAAGACTTACAGCCAGCCCGTGGAAAATAGCAGGCATTGGGATGTGGTGGACTTCAGGTTTCTGATCCTGGGCCTTTCCTTTCAACTGCTGAGAAACCAGAGATTTACATCCTTGCCTGTTTGGGGAACAGAGCTGCATATGGAGGCCACACGTTTTACTTTACATTTCTCTTCGGACCTTTTAACATGTACCCTCTTAAACAGTGTCAATGGGTTTGATACCACAGTCTGTATGGAGTTTGGAATGAGGCACAGCTATGTTTGGCCCTTTGCCACAGAAGTCTGGTACTGCATAGATGCATAAAAATTACTTGCATGCAAGTCTGGCCTTGGGCTAGACTCCCTCAGGAGCGAAGGAGATTGCAGATCCCAGCACACTGTGGGTACTGTGAGCATTTCTTCAGCCTTCTGCAGCATGCTTCTCCCTCTGGACGGAGTGTGAGGGAGAGGGCCTGCACTGGGACAGCATGGTCACGTTCTAGGGGGTGTAGGGAGAGACCACGAGGGACAAAATAGCTGGAAAATTGTATTGAAATGAGCCCAGTGGAGGGAAACTTCATCTGCATTAATTCTTGAAGGTTTACGATAGGAGCCTGTTGCTTTAAAGTGCAAGAGAGGCAGATCATGATTTGAGGCTGGAGAGAGGCAGAAACGTGGTGTGTTGTGGTATACCTTCACTAAAGTGCCTCAATCTGACCCTAAAAATGCAGAATGGCTTTACCCAGCGGGTAGAATAAGGACCAGGTTGAACTAACTCATTCTAGGCTTGAAAACTGAAAGAGATTCCATCCAAAATAGTCATCTGGGGCAAAAATAAAAGTTATTCCTGGGAAAGACAGTTTTATGGCAAGAATTATGTGCTTTTTTAGCTAAAGACACGATGTTTCACCATTACAGTGACTTAGTGAAGGTCATCTACAGTAGACTGCATCGTCATCCTCCTAATTACAGAGGATGACTAATCATGTATCCTCCCTTTTCAATTTGAAAGCTTGCTTTTGAGCCAGTGCGGGTTCAATGCCAGGTTTTCCCGATGTTGCGGAGTTCAGTGAGCCAGCATTGAGCTCATTTCTTTGTACCTCTCACACTGTAACTTCAGTGTAATTTAGCAGCAATGTCATGATACAGTTGTCTGAAAGAAACTAAAATATGTGACACCTTGTGTGTTTGGTGTAGCAGGCCATGATAGATGTATATTCTCAGTCTTTATTTTATATTATATACAATTATATATAATTGTCTTTATTGAGATCATGAGGTTTTGCTAGGTTATGTAAAGTGTGCAGTACTCTGTGCAGAGGAAAATTCTTTTCCTTGAAGCATGAAGTGAGCACTAGAAATTACCTCTGTTCATTACATGCTTATGAAATAATACAAAGGAAAAGCAAGTTTTTCCTTCATTTAGGAGAGGAAGCTGCAGTTTTGACTCCATCTTCAGTCTTCTGGAGAATATATATTTTTGGGGAATGCACCATTGTTTGAGATTTATATTTTGGTTGACACTGGTATGCATGAGTGTTGCCTTTTCTTTAGTAAAATACAGAGGGGTTTGTATAATTGTTTTATTTTAATCACACATTTGGCCTTGGATTTAAGGAAAACTGCAGAAAAAAGAAAAAAATGAAAAACTTTGAAAAATTTTGCAGTTCCAGCTCTATTTATTATTCTGTCTATCATAATGCAAGCAGGAAAAGGTGAAACATCAGGAGCTGAAACTATGCAAAGATGAGAGGCCCAGGTCCTTGCAGGTATGGGGCAGGTAAATCTCATGGATTTTGTTTAGAGCCTGGCTTATCCTCATTTAAACAAGAAAGCTGAAGACGTGGATGGAAGTTATGCAATTCATTTGGCATTCTTTTATATTGCTTTTTTCTGTTCTCTGCATTACATGGGGTCTAACTGGGGTTGGTATTTTCAGTGGGAAATGTCACAATTATGACCGTGCATATTAAAACTTTGTTTTAATTCTTTTGAATGTAGCTACTGTAAATACACGGGTTTTCTTCCCCTGCTGATTGTATGTGATGACACTAATTTGAAATCTAAGATTCCACCAACTCCCTGAGATGTGAATGCTTTTAAGGGAAAACACTCCCTCACAGAAGGTCAACAATTATGAGAGTTTTGATGAAGGTGTTAGTATTCAACAACAGAAAAATAAAATCTTTGCTTTACTTTAAGAAGCAAACCAAATGTAAAACAAAGTTAATGAAACAGAAGGAAGAATACAATGAGCAAGATTCACAAGTTTTCTTGAAAGTCTTCATGAAGGCACACAGATAGACATACATGTGACGAGTTATTGAGATTGACACAAATAGCTGACGTGAATGGGGTGATGAAAGCCATGGAGATCAATAACAAGTCACAATCCCATTATGGAAGTAATGCATTCTGCATAATGTTCAAGCACATCTGTCACCCCAAAGAATGAAAGCTGGTTTAAATCATTAGGCAGAAGCTAGCATCTTGATAATGGCAGCCCTACTTTGCTTCTCAGGATAATTATTAAACTGACCAAAGCGTGTTGTGGATTTGATGGTCTGCTGGAGATATAAACATACAAGGGTTTCTGCAAATCATCAATGAAGTGTTATCCAGCTTCTGCAGTGCTCAGCCACCAGCACTGCCAGGAACGCTCATATCAAATTAATTATGAGAATTGTGAAAACACCACCAGCAGGGAGGGACCACACGAATGGCTCTCCCTGCAACATGGGACTCCAGTGTGCTTCCACAAAGTTGAACTCAGTGCAGTCCTGTGAACAGTGCTATGAATTCTTGTGGGTTTCTCTTCTTGTTTCTTATAAAAATGTGTGTACTGATCAGTGTCAGCTCTCCATGCATTTTCCATAATGAACTTTTGTCCTCAGCATTATTATTGGCTTTGAACTTTTCAAATTGCTAAGATGTGCTTGTTGTCCTTCTCTTTGAGCCCTCTCAGAGGCAGCTGATCCTTCCTGGAGCTGTTGCACGACTTCTGTGTATTGCTGTGTTGTCAGTCAAACACATTTTGCTGGGTAGAGAATACACAGCTCACGGTGAGGGCTCTGTGCATTTTCCTTGAACATAGTGCTTAAAAGTGTGTGGAGGACAGACAGGCAAACAGCAAAGCTACTCTATGATCAGCAAGTGCACTGTGAAAGTCCTGCACGCTTCCTTAGGTTGCCCTGCAATGTGAGATCGTTGGCAATGGAGCAATTTTGAAGAAATCACTGGTTATGGTGTTAACAGACCAAGTTTTGCCTTCCCAAAGCAGACACATGTTTTCTGAGGACGGGAGAACAAAGAAGGGGGGGAAAGCTACACTTTTAGAACTGTCTCACATATTCCTTAACTGTATTATAAAGATCTGTTCAATACATCTCCACTTGCATAAAGAGTCATGGCATGTGTTGGAGATGGAGCTGAAGAACTGAGAATGCTGCCAAGCCAGGTGCTGATCCTTGAGCAATGTTGTCCACAGTGACAGGTAAAAAAATGCATTTCTCTCTTATTGGGAAATACCACAATGCAGACAGAAAGTTTAAGGAAAACAGCTCTCCCTGACAATGAGGACATGGATCTTGACCCCTTTTTCCCCTCAGTGCTCTCTAACCCTGATTTAGTATTATGAGTCTTTTTCTCCGAAGGTGATAACTCTGTGAGGAAGAAATAACACAAACCACTAGGACTTCTCCTGGCAGGGGGAGAAAAGTGCATAATGGCATTGTGGTCTGTCACTGATGGTTTCATTGGAAGTTTTTATTGGAAAAGCTGTGTAGGGGGAATAAACACTCCAGCAAACAGCTTGCCTGATACTTTAACTGTAAAGCAAAACTGAAAATGAGAACAGACAACAGAGAACAGAGAGCAAATCTCTGACCGGTGAAAGGTGTTTCTGAACTCTCACAAGATGTGTTTTGTTTGTAATCTTAGGGTCTAGAAATACCAAATCATCAAGTCTGGTACTTAACACTCTCCACACCAACAAAATAGACTTTTAGTCTGGGATGGATTTTTTTATGAACAGTTTATAATCCATATCAAAATAAGGGTTTATAAAGGAAGTGCTGACACAAATTTAGAACAGGATCCAATAAAAACCTATGACTTCTGGTGTGCAGAAAAGTGCAGAAGGTCACAGCCCTTGTCTAAAGCCCCCCACCCCCAAAAGAACAAACAAAAAAAATTGTCTTAATGGAATGTACATAGATTTTTGTGGTGCCAAAGCCAAGCAAAAGAGAGAATAATTGAACTTGGCCCCTAATAACAGCAATGCAAATGCGTTCCTCTGTGTGTTTTACAACCTTTTCTTGTATAATAGGTGACATGATATTACATTCTGGAGTGTAAGAAACAGTTTTTGGATACACAATGTTAAGGAGAGAAATAAGATTTTATGAGTTAAATTAGAGTGAATGACAGATGAAGGAGAAAAACCAATTTATTTAATGTTATCTGCACTCGGAAAAAAAGGGAAATTGGGATATGTTTCCTTGCTGGTTTTTCAACCAAACACAATCTGTAGCAATGGTGCTGTGTGGCAGGAAATTATCTGAAATAATGAACTGGTCAAGTACGCTAAAACTGATACTCTTCTCATCAGCATCCAAAATATGAAACCTGCCAAAAAATTCTAATTGCAGTATACTCTGTCCAAATTATTTTATTACTTGCCAAGAAGGGCTTTGAAATATTTGGCAGAGTCTTCTACCAGGAGAAAAATGAAACAAAAGGGAATGCAGTGGAACACAATAGTGAAATACCCCTGCTCCCTTGAAAAATAGCAGGTCTAGGGGGTTAGCCCTTTCATGAAGAGCTGATAACTCTATAACCCAAACTAAGTAACAAATCAGAAATAATTTATCAGGGATAAACAAATTGGAGTCAGCTAAAAAGCTTTCCAAACTTAAAGGTGTTTCTTGTTAGAGCAGCTGCTTTAATGCTGTGATAGTCACAAGGTGTGTTGATATTAAACATCAAATAGAGGATCTTGCCATACATTTACCTTGGTACACAGCTATGATCCATGAAGTAATGGACAGAAATGTCACTGACTAAGCCAAATCTGAATTAAGCAATCATGACATAATTAAAGAAGAGTTTCTTGGGAGTTCCACGAACTTGCGTTGCAGCGCCAGGCAACGAAGACCACAGTCCTTGTCTCTTTGTAAGAAGAGTCAGTTAAATTGTTTTTCATCTGGGACTAGCCCACAAATATAAAATCCAATTTCAATTTTTTTTTTTATTTCAAGGATTCAAGGCTCTATTTGCTGTAATTGTTCTTTTTGATATAATAAAGTATGCTGAAGATCATATTCAGGCTTCCTTACCTGTTAAGCCCTTGATGTTGTATTTAGGGGATACCTTTGACCGTAGCATGACAAGTTAAAGATGTTCTTTCCTAAGGTGGTTTTTGACATCATTACTGCTCGTGATTCTTGCTTACCGAACAAAATTCATGGCAGGTTCGAGCTGTGCAGATATATTCCAGTGTTCCAAGGGGATCCCCTGCCTGGGCTCTGGTGCCTTGGCCACAGCCCTACTGTGTCTTCCATTTCCTCCAGCAGCTCTTCCTCTGTCAGGGCTGACAGTGGGAAGCACAATGGATCTGGCACTCGTGTGCCAGTGAGGGCAATCCTGGCAAGTGCAGGGAGCGATGCTGGCCACAGCCAGCTCCCTCCACCTTTGCAGCTCCCAAGGGAGGCAAGAGGGCCAGGAAATGATTAGAGGACCCAGGTCAGAGATTTTTGAACTCTGAATTTGGCAGGCAAATGGAGGAGGAATGGGTTTTGCAGTATTGTGTTTTAAGATGCATTTATTCGTAACTACGAAAGCTGCAGACATATTGTGTTACTGCATCAGGATCTTGAGCAGATGTTTAGATTTTACAGAGAAGGGTGTATGGAGACATTTTCAGTTTTCCTTTAGTTTTAAAAAAGGTCATTGTTACCTTTGGTTTTACATACTACATTGTTACCTTTGGTTTTACCTACTGGGCGACAATCTGCTTTATTATGTCATATTGCTTGAATATGGAGACTTTTTAATTAGGTTTTTTTTTTCCTGAATAGGCTAAGCGAATCGAGGTAAATGTGTTGTCTCCTGCTATGACACCAGAGCTAATGTGTGTTGTTTGCAAGGAAGATTGGGAGGAAACGGTAGAGGAAGCACTTAGTATAAGATTTCTCAGACTTTTCCATGATGTGATCATAACAGAACAGAAGGATTATATAACTGATCAGTTTATTTGTTTCATAGTTGCTTGGCTGTCTCTAGTTTCCGTATACATTTATATAGCAGGCTTGATGAAGCCAGACAAACTGATATTTGGAAAAACAGCGCTATAGGGAAGGAATAATGTTATCTTAGTTTTCTAGTCATATGATTTATTAGTTGTTTTGGTTTTTTTTAAAATAGGAAGGCCATATCAGTGATGGCATTGTCCCTGTGAAACACTGTGGGTCGGTGATCTCTGCCAGTCTCCACACTGCAAAGCATCTGCGCAGGGAACACTTACCGGCACGCTTTGGTCCAACTCAGAACTTTTGAAAAGAATCTACCAGTTGTCCACACTTACCTTGTTTTGATGTGCGTTGGCAAAAGGTCTTGGAGCAGGTGAACAGGATTCCTTTCCGATTAAACTATGCTGGAAGATACACTCCAGCACTGCAGCTAATGCACTCCAGCTGCCTAGAGGGCTTTCAGGCCGTGGAACCTGACTGGTCCAAAGTTTAACAAATAACCAAACAAAAAAATCAGCAAGACCCATAGTCCTGCCCCTCAAGTGCTTGATTTGTGGACTTTGGGTCCTCAGCAGCAAATTTTTACCTTGAGAAATCTTTCTGTTGGTTGTACGTGCTTATCCTTAGTAAAGATTGCTTTTAGAGAGTTCTAGTTTCAACTTTGAGATTGCATATTTCTACTCAGAATTTGGGGTCTGTGTTGCCTTCTTTTCTAATGTGATTTTGGATGATTAAGAAGCTTGAAGCTATCTTGAAGAGGAAAATCAATCTTAAGGAAAATCTTTCAAGTTTATCTATCTCTATTTTGCCACTGTTTGCAAGACACAAGAAAGAAACCTGTAGAAAAATATAAAATCAAAGTTACTGTGTTCTCCAGTAAATATTTAAGTGATATTTTTGGTAGAATCTGATCGGAGACATAGATGTGCACCGAGATTAGATACTGTTCAGAGATAAAAACTCCAGACACTGGAACAATGTTTCCAAATATTGGAGCAATGCACAGTCCCATGGAACTTAATGAGATGCCACACAGGAACGGGAGTCTGTACAGGCAGGTCCTGCTGTAAGGTCTGGTCTTAAAATACTGCAGATGTTGATTCAGAGGGTGTGGGTGAGCACCCAGGCAAAAATATGTGTCCTTCCATCTTGGCCCGTGTCAAAGACTGAAATCTCTGCTACTCATGTCACAATGCAAAAGAATAGTTTTTCTGTGGTTGTGATGGTTGTTGTTCTTTATGAAATAAAATACGGTGCCTGTTTCCATGCCTCCGTGAGCCTTCTTTTGCTGGAGTCAAGTAATCAGAAAATATTCAGGATTGTAAATTAAATGGCTTGAGAGCTGGGATCTCTTTAAATATTTTCTAAATTTCTCCCCATTCTGGCACAAGGCAGATGTGTAGGTGAGTCCAACAAAAACATGGAATATACAAATATTATTTCACATAAGTCGTGCGGGTCCCAAATTCCCAACAAGATGCATCACATGTAATAGTTAGCACTTTATATCCTTACAGCGGAAAATAGCAAGAGCTCTAAAGCTGAGATTATCCTAAATGATGATCTTTCAAGCTCTTTAGATCTCTATCTGCAGAGGAACTTGTAGAGTCTCATTGCTTCTGAAAGTAAGTACATTGTATTTTAGTAGAATAAACATGGAATTAGGGTTCTCACAGCAGGTATCTGAGATTAAAAAGTTTGGGCTTTTTTCCTCTAAAATTTGCCAGTTACAATTTTGGAATGGTGCTATGACTTCTTTTGTTCAAATTCTGTTCAACTACGTTTAAAAATCTGCTCTTCTAGTCATGGGAATAATTTGGTTTTAGCGAGCATTTGGCTTGAGTTGTTACTGATGGAGTTTTATATATGAAAATATAAAGCACCTAGTTTATTATAAATGTAAAGTCCAAATGATTTATAGCCAGTGTCTAAAACATGATTTAAGACCTTTTGATTCCTTACCAATTCTGGGATGGTTTGGCAGGTGGTCAAGTCTCTGATTAAAATTTGAGCAATCCCTGTTTTAGCCTATACCTCTCTGTCTATGTCCTAGTGAGAATGGAAAGACCACTAAAGGTCAGAAACTGTCAGGAGAGGTCTTGTCCTCAGCCCTCCTGAAGGAAGCAAATGGAATAAGAGAAGGCATCCCTGGCTGCTTTTTTGCAAGCTTTTTAAGCTGTAAAGTAAGAGCACAGTCTTGACCCAGCTGCTTCTACTGGGGTAGCTCCTGGAATTCCCTGCAACACATTCTCTGTCCACTTATCTGGGTTTCTTAAAGGAAGCTCGTCCCAGGATCCCTGTTGCTGTCTCCCTGTGTGGGAGATCAGCTCTCCCAGACAAGAGATTTGAGATTTGTGTCTCAGCAAGAACATTTGATTCACTGAACAGGACAAAAGAAATGGGTGTGATGATGAGCAGTGAGTACTACAGAACCAAAGATCTGGGCCATGGGTTGTAGCTGTATGTATGTTCCACATGGATGTCTTTTAGTATGTATTTATGTATATACAGCTGTAGGATTATATATATATATATTTCTGGTGTATTACAGGCACTTAGCCTGCTCTGCTCTTTGTTATCTTTGTTAATTGACTTTTCTGTGCAGTGGGTTTATTCATCTTTGTCTCACATGAGGGTTTTTTTGCAATTAGTACTGGATATTGTGAGAGACAGCACCTTACCATGGGATTTGATCCATCATAACACTTTGGATAGCCCTGAGAAGTTGAGAGACATCACATGAGAACAGGTGCCACAAACATCACTCATATATTTGGGCTGATAGGGAACTGCCAAGTTTCTTGTTTTCTCTTGTCAAGCTCCCTGTACCAGTGAGAGTTTTAAATGGCAGAATTTTAGGACTCACTTTGTGTATGCGAATCTTTCATATAGTGAAGAGAAATTTCATGTAACTGCAGAATTCATCCCTACACCAATGAAAATATGTGATTTGGGTCTAAAATGACCGATGAGCTTGGATCTAACTTTAGACAAAACAAAGTAATGTTTCAAGAAAGACAAAGGAAAGAGAAAAGATACAATGGACATGCCAGTTTCTTGTGAAACCAATAAAAATAATTCATTCTTAGATAGCATTTAAAATACTTTTATTAAGTAAATGGGTCCTTGCCTTTATACTAGCTGGGACCAGTCTAGATAGATGCATTTTGACACGCTATGAATCTAATCACCCGATTTTGAAAAGGCAATATTTATTCTATTTTTAGATTTTTGTTTGCATAACATCTCTGAAGAGATGATCATGTAATACTAGTTGCACTGTATGCCAGAGCTGTGGAATCACTCCCAGTCCTTTCCTTACGTCTTTTTCTGATGCCTAGATTCCTATTTGGAAGAAAAATGTCCCAACATATTATAAATATATAGCCCTAAAAATGGTTAGTGGCTGTATGTGGACTCCATTTTTATCCTGCAAGGGGTAAGTGGAAATCCTTTGGGTGTGTGTCATGTTTGTCATGTGAATGCTTTGGACTATTGCTTAGCACTTCAGAATAGTGCCTTGCTCATTTTCTCTAGCCAACTACTCGTAGATCTTTGCAGATTTTAGAGCTAAATAAAGCCTGCAAAACTGTAAACATGTTCAGTCATGTGGGAATCTATCAATCTAGTACATCTTGGAAATGCAAACCATATTTTGAAGGAAAATGATAAATGAGAAGACAGTGTGAAGCTAAACCTAAGATTGCACTTGAGGTTTGCTTAGTCCTTTCTTGGCAAGCACTTAGATCTTTTCTTCTGCTGTTCCATATCCATGGTGCCAGCTGTGTGAATCCTTCTTCTCCATGTTGCATATTCCTCCTGTAGGCTGGCATTCTTTGTTGAGAAAATCAATAGAACTAAAAGGGACGAGGGGGAGTTATTGACTTGTCTTCTAATGGCAAGATGGAATTTTTATGTGTGTCTGCCCAGTTTGAGAAATGCCTGCTTGGAAATGGAAGGGTGGATAAGAAGTGCTAAAGAACAGTTCACACATCATGGGGAACATTTTAGGCCATTTCCCCTGGAAAACACAAGTTACACCATCTATCATATATGTAGTCTCTCCTTCTCACTTACTCTTTCTTTCTTCCTGAATCTCTCCACTTTAGTTTCTTCTCTCATTTTATTATTAGGCACTTTTACAGGAAACAGGATTTATGGTCTCCTTTTGCTAATAAATGTTAAGGAATATGACTTAAACTGGAGAATACACAGCAGGAGATGATGAGCTCTTAATAAACAAATATCCTGTTTTCATGCAAATATTCTTAGTAACGCAAACAAAACAAAGCAGAGGAGGAAAGGCAGCCAAAGTGTTATACAAGCTGTGTTGTAATTAAATAGGGGAGATTTCAGAATTTTCCAGAGGGCAGGAAGAGTTTCAAGTTATCCTTCAGACTTTTCCAACTCATTCCTTCAGATGGTTTCGACCCATAATGTTGGATGGAGGGTTGGAAAAGGAGAATTGGAACGTTGACAAAGCAACCTGAGAACTTCACAAAATTCTCGGTGCCTTGCCTTGTTCCATATCTTCTCCTCAGTGAGAGACTCTGACCTTAGAACTTGGCAGACTGTATTGCTTGAGGATTTTGGAGTTTTTAAGAAGTTTCTAAGGTCATGTTGTTGTCCTCATTCTGGTGAAAATACCATCTTCCTCCACAGCCATAAACAAGATCATGTCTGCAAAAGGTATTGACTTACTTAACATTGTGTTTAACACTGATCCATGTTAACCTGCTGGAATGAAACTTAAAAGCTTTACTGATGGTGTAATAGTGGCATGAAGTCTGGGGAGTGATTAATGAGAAAGGAAAATCTGGATCATCTGGTCATCTGGATGCAGCAAACAGCGTGTCTGAATGTGGCCAAATACCTCTTACATCTACTAGCCAAGGGGACAGCTCTAATTACAGGGGAAGGGTCTCCAACTTGGAAAGAGTAAATAAAGAATTGGGAATCAAAGTGGATAATACCTGATTGCTACCTTCTGGACTACTGCTGTGGCCAAAAGAGCTGATATGATCCATATACAAATAAGCAAAGAAATCCAGGGTCTCGATGCAGTGTCTGTTGGGTTTTAGTGTGCCCCAACACCATGAATTCAAGTTGGATGGTCAAAAGCTGATCAGAAAACAAATGTTAGGATTAAGGAGGGGTTAGGAAACATGTGTGTTTTATATTTATGTTTATACTATTTTTCCTGACTATGACAAGCTTAATGTGTATTTCAGTCTGTGCTGATGCATACTTCCAAGGGGAATAAAACTTGAAAATTGGGGTGACCTGTCTAGCAAAGAAAACTGTCAGAAGATCCAATGACTGTGGGTTGAAACCTGGATAAATTTAGATTAGAAAGGAAGTTTAGTTACCATTTTCTAAAGGCTGTTGTGGAGTCTGCCACACTGCTAATTTTTACATCACAATTGTGCACTTTTACAAAAGACAACCGAAATATTCACGTTCACCCAAAGTATATTTTTTGTTCTTTGCATTAGCTGCACCAAAGACAAACGTTAGTGTTAGTTTTTGCACACTTTGGATGCAGAAAGCTTTGACCCAGACTTTGGGCCCAAATTAATTTCTGAGCTTTTGTGGCTAGTCCGTATCTTGCTCATGGCTCGAACCAAGGCTTAGCTCATGAACATGCTTGAATTTCAGAAACAGTCATTAATATAGCCAAAATTTGCAGCTGGCTCCAGACTTTCTATTGTGTTGAAACAATATCTGGCTTCAGCTATCTTTAAATTTGGGCAAAGTCTGGGTCTGAACTTCACAGCTTCAAAGCTTCTGTTTTTTCTGTGTTACCCTCATGAGATTGCAGGCATATACCATGAGTACTGATTTATAAATGCCACATAGTTACTGACTGGCAAGAAGGATAAGGTCTTCTATTTGCTGAAATGATGCAATACATTTATCAGTTTATTTCCAAAACATCCGTAACATCTTTGGAAAGAGCACGGGACAGATATAACTCACTGATGTTTTTATATCCTTACAACATCATCTTCTCTCTTTTACTAGCTTTCATTTATACTCAGAGAAGGAACCATCTCTAAAAATAATAATTTCTTGGAAGTTTATGCTTGCAACTAAACTAAATTTGTTTCAGTCAATGGCGTGATGAGAGCAATACCTAGAAGAGCTTCGTGGTGTGGTCCAGGTAGTTGTGAGTGTAGCAGGACTCTTCAGAGGCTTGAAGCTGAGGTACAAACTCAACTAGTCTGGAGCATGGACAGCGGATGAACAGCCATCCTGACAGACACGTGCACAGATTCTTCTCCCTTGCTTGGGTACAACTTCTTCTGAAATTTTTCATATTTCTAATATGAAGAAAAAAATCATTGCTTGACTCTTGTTCATCTCAAGGAAATAGCTGAGACTAATAGAGGCTGGGCCAACAAATGCAGGTCCCTAAAACTGAAGGCCGAGTAGATGTGGAGATGTTCAGTTCAGATGGCTCTCAGATACCATACTTGGCTGCGGGTGGCATGGCCTCAACGAGCTTTAGACCTCGTGGTAGAAGACAGAATGTCACCACTGCACAGTCTCTTCTGTTTCTCTGGTGTCCTCTTGCATCTAAGTGACACTTAGCCAATGTGTGCCTCTTGATAGACGTTTTAACCTGAGTTCTTGAAGTGAAGATTGATGCTTGAAAGAAAGTTCATTACACCATCGGGTACTAATGGCTATTAAAAAACTTCTTGGAGACATTATTTTGGAAGTTTTGAATTTGTCAAAGTACACTGACCTCTAAAGTTTTAAGACGTAGTGACTTGGGAAAAGGTTCCTTTTTGCAATCTAAGCCAAAATAATTTGATACATTTCCTTTAAATTCTGATTAAGAATCCTCATGCTAACATCTTCTTTGCTTTCACTTTTTAAAGCTATAAAATCTATTTAATTCCTCTTATCCCATTTAATTTCTTTTCTTGCAGAAAAGAGATACAAATATATGAGATATTTCATTATATAGTCTTGATGACTTTATTTTCTTATGATCTGTTATTGACGTATACTGATTTTTGTTTTATAATCCTACTTGAAGGATCGATATTGTTTCCTCTGTGGCATGAGCAAAAACTGAATTTTGATTGCCAGATACCCCAGTACGTCCAGTAGAAAAATGTTGCCATACAGCACATTCAACTTTGCTCTCTTCCCTGTTGGACTGGAAAATATTTTAATGACTTCAGTATTTTAAATACTGCCAGGACAACTATGGGCATCGCATGCTTTCAAAAATTCAAATAAAACACATAATTTCAAGTTAACTCAAATTTTAGTCATATAAACATTTGATTAGGAATGAGTAAAACCTTAAACAAGAATGAAAAAATGAATATAAAGCATCTGTTACACAGTTTATGTAACTTGATCTGCGGTAGATTTAAGTTCTACGCTGAGGTTTATATAAAATTGCGCGTCTGATTTAAAGGGACATTATGCACTTTAAAATTTCTGTATTAATAGAGCTTGTAAGTGCCAGGTGCCAGGGATTGTTACTTTTTCACTTCAGTGTGTTCCCTCAGTTCTCCTGGGTATTGGTATTCGGCCTGCTCTTGTGGAGGAAGATCTCTGCCCATGGCTTGTATGTTCTGCATTGCACTTTTGTAAGTCATTCCCCAAACGCTGGCCTTTGCAGTAAAAACATCAGCTGAAATGCTGCATCCACTTTCTTTCATCCACTTTTCTTTCTAAAAGATTTAAAATAGGTTTTTTCAAAACATTTCAGATCAGCAGCTTAAGCGGACTGAAATTTCCTTAAGCTGAACTCCATGAGCCCTTGGATTTTTTTCCACAAATATTTATCCACCAGAAAAGATGCATTTGGTATTTGTTTTCTGTCCTTTCGAAAATGTATTTCTCTTCCGGTAACTTGGAAATATAGTCCAGAATTCTTTGTCCAAATATAAGATGTTAACTTTGGCCCTCAGAATATGCATTCCAGTGTAATTTTTGTGTGACAGCTTTTGTCATTTGGTTTAATGGCTTCTGGACCTACTCTTGGAACTCAAGACTGATCTCCGTGTCAGTGATGGAAAATGTACGTAACTCTCTTGAAAACAGATGAAGTTCTAAACTGGCCCTTTGGTGAAAAGCTGCCTGTTTTGGAGATCATTATTTTTTCAGGGTCGTGAGGTATTCTGCTAACATTTAATTTCTGTTTGGGGAATCTGTAATAATCTTGTTGTTTTGCTTGATCTGCTTTCTCTAAGAATTGTTGTACTGACTCCCTGGAGCCCATTCAAATGCCTTGAGCACTACTTTTTCAAGATTTTTCTTGTTAAGATGATGGTCCTGCGCGATCGCAAGGGTGATGTGAGGGCTGATGTTCAGGAATGCAGAACAGTTTGAGTATGTTTTGATTCAGTGTGTCTAATACCTCCCTCTTTCTTCATCTTGCTTTTTGAATATGTCAAAAACTCTCCTGTTATTTGATATCTCATTATATAATGTTGCTATTTGCTGGATGGTTTGTTACTCTCAAGGTCACCCCAGTGTGCTCTTGCCCCACGTCTTGATTGAAGCTAAACATGTTTTGAGAAAGAGAAGGAAACACACCTGCAGACACAAATTTCTTAAATTTTTGGAGTCTTATATTCTGTTTTTTAACATTAATTCTTGTGCTCTCAAACCCACTAAAGCTTTTCTACAATGCACTCTTTACTTATTATCCTGTTAGCTCCTCTGCTATCCCTGACTCCATTTCACCTCCAGAATGAACACAGTTGTTAATCTTTGAGTAACTGTCCTTTCCTCCTCATCGATGTTCTCAGTGAGTTTTCTGGAACTAAATTAAAATTTCTTATTCTCCCCTTTGGAGGCTCCATTTGCTTGTCTGTTTCTCTTTTCAAAGCAACCTCTTCCTTTGCTCCTTCACTGTGTGGACCTGGGCAATACATTTAATATCTTCTCTTACTAGAGCATTTCCAGAAGGGTACTTATCTTTGCTTCCCTTAGAAATACTTCTTTTTGAAAGCTCATCTCCAATACCTGTATGAAAACATTAAATATTGGGCACAGATGACAACAGCCAACATTTTCTTACTTATTAAGTGTTATTCATAAAAACCAAAAATCTTGATGTCATATTTGTGCATTGTATCTGCATTTATATAATTGGTTTTTTAATATTGATGGATGTTCTTATCTGTTGTGCCTGCTAAAGAGGATGTGGAAGAGAAAGAGGGAAAGGCAATAAGGAGTCATTTTTTGTACAAGAATGATCAAATGTATGCAGCTTTGCAGATAATTCAGGAAACAGAAGGGTAGAGGCCTATGAACTGACAAATGCGATGGAGAAGGGAGCAAAAGAGGCAAAGATTGCTTTTTGTCCCTTCTAACATAAGAAAGAGGGCTTTAGATGCAATGGCCAGCAGCAGGCTCAAAAGCATCCACAGGGAGCATCTTCGCATAAAGGAGTACTCTGGCTTGGGACACCGGATGCTTAAAATTGGCTTGGCATTGAAAGGTAATCAAATAAACTCACTGAAGGAAAAGAAAGATTGCTCTGATTGGATTCTGGTCAGGAAGATCCTGTTTCTCACCACTGGAAATGGTGAGTGCATTGGGGAAGATACCACTTCATGCTTCCCTGGATAACTGCTCGTGGCTACGGGAGGACACAAGATGCTGGGTCTGAAGGGAGACTTAATCTCACTCAATTTATGCATTACCCAGAGAAACTGACTTCTCTCGCTACCTCTGTTGCTGAATTTTAAAATATTCAAGTAGTCTAAGCCCAGCTTTGCCAGAAGGCTCTAAGTTTCCGTACATAATTCCTGTTGTCTGCAAGGTCTTATACCACCTTGTGGTTTATGCTGCTTATATTGGTTGTCCCTGAAGGGATATATCAACATTTTTTTGCCTTCCCTTCTCCGCTCCCGTGTTTCCCCTGGGAAATTTCTCCTGCCGGTTGTATCTGTTTCCATCCTTGGTATCTGGCCAAGCAGGCCCAGTTGCACTCCTGATTCCTCTTACAAAATGTCTTCACTCCTCAGTCTCTAGCTGGTCTCCATCCTCACACTTCCAAACTGTGCATCCACTCACATCTTTCCTCCTTCAGACTTAAGCCAAAGTGTCATGGAGGATAAAAAGTGTCATTACAAGTTCTCTTCTTTAATTGCAGGAAATGTTTTGCTCAGCTGCATGTTCCAGTGAGCTGAGGAGTCTTCAGGGAAATTAGCAGTTTAATTCCAACTTCCATTTCGTGTTGGACTTGCTTAAATAGATTTTTTTATTTTTTTAGGGATTCTGGGTGGGCCAAGTATAGGCAAATTTTTACAGGTGTAGTTGAAAGGCTGTCCTTGACACAGAACAACTTTCCTGTCTAATACAAACCTTTGTTTCACAACCAATTTAATAAGCAAAGCTTATTAATTTTTTTCTTTTTTCAGCAGCAGCAAAAATCCTGTGTTTTCCCTTCTCTGTTCCTTAGAAACAGGTAAATGTTTTTGGCTGTATCTTCCAGAAGTCTTGTCAAGCAGGCCCTCTGCTTTGGGAATCATCAGTGCCTAAAAGTCACATTTGGCAGTCATGTGAGAAACGTTGTCGTAGGAAGTACTGAGCTTCTTTAACATTCAGCAGAGCTTCACGTCTCACAAGTGTCAGTAGTAGTGCATTTCCCAGAGCAATGTAATGTCTGGAGCATTTCTGAAATTCTGGGTGTAGCTCTGAAATTAGAAGACCTCTAGTAAACTGATTCCCTAGAAAACTTTTTTTTTTTTTATTTTGGTAGAGTCTGCCTTGAAAATATTAATGACATGAAGGTGTCAGGCACTTGTACTTCTGCAGAGTTTGTCAGCAGGGTGCTTGAAACCCCGAGTCCCAACATTGGCTGCATGCAGAGATTGCGCAGGAGGGTTAATCAGTAGACCAAAATAAAGTTGCTAGATTTTTCCTTATATTCTGCTATGAATCATGTCCTTATGTCAATTAAAAACATCTGTGCATGTCCATTTTCAAATGATTTATAGACTTGCATCCTCTTCTCAAACATTCCAAGGAATCTTAACCTGGTATGTAGATGTTCTTTATTTCTCCATAAGTGGAAAAAAATACTGAATTAACTAAGTATGGCACATTCATCCCAAAGATTTTATGTGGTAGAAGATAATGAGAGCCAGTTGTGAAATCATGTGATACTGTGGTTTAGAATTATAGATGGAACAGTGGCAAGGCCTTTAGCTGAGGTTGCCTGAGTGTGATACAAGAGTGGCGGGGAGCTTATCAGGCCTTCTACAGAAATCTTCTTTTTTTTTTTTTTTCCCTGAAGAACTGATACAAAGCTATTTTCTTGAACATTAGCATTTGTGAAACAAGAAATTTTTTGCAAAAAAGGCTGCAATCCATCAATTCTTACAGTTTGTCTCTGTGCTGTGTAGAAGGGAACCAATATCCTTGACACAGGGTTGGCCATGGCTTTGAGAATGTGTCTGTTTTGAACAGGAGAATGTATTAGGTTTGCAGGGCAAGGTTTTGGGGTGGCTTCTGTGGGGAGCTGCTGGAGGCTTTCCCTGTATCTGATGGATACAATGCCAGCCGGCTCCAAGACAGACCCGCCGCAGGCCCAGGCCGGGCCCACCAGTGGCAGGGGGAGCACCTCTGGGATAATAGATTTAAAAAGGTGGAATAAACCTCGCAGCAGCAGCTTCAGTCAGGGAGAGGAGTGGGAATCTGTGAGAGGAGCAACTCTGGAGACACCAAGGTCAGTGCAGAGGGAGGGGCAGGAGGTGCTCCAGGTGTCAGAGCTTTAGTGGGTACCTGGTGTCCAATCCACCACAGAGAGGAAAGTCAAACTTTTTCATGGGTACACCACCCATTCCTTTTTTTTTTTTTTTAAATAAAATATTTGTTGAAGTGTGAAGAATCCGAAAAAGAGGGATTTTCTAATGGAAGCTATTTTTACAATCTTGTTCTGGGAAGTTAATTTGCCATAAAATCTCCACCTGTTTTGTTTGGTGGGATTTCTTTGTGATTTTTTTTAACACATCCTCTGTAACCTATACAGACAATAATACATGGTTGGCTCGTGAATCAGCAGCTGGTATTTCAGTTACTGTCGCTGATGCAGTCACAACTTGTGTCAAGTATGACAAATTCTTCACTAAGTGATACATAAATAGTAATCAGAGCAGCAGTAAGACAGGAGCTGTTTCTTTCCTTCCATCCTCTGCCTTTCACTGCGTTGAAGAGGAAAATTCTGTGTGTCTTCCAACCTTCTGATCTTTTAGTGTCTTTCTGAGGACAGGTTCTGTTGGAATCTGATAATGTAAGATTCCTTTGTTTCAGTTTAAAAGAGGGGAAGAGAATGTGACACTAAGCAGCATCTCTCTGTGTTGCCGCAAGATTTTTTTGTGTTTTGGTAGTTTTTTGGTCACCAGATCAGGACAATCATATGGATCATAAATCAAAAAATAATGTAAAAATTTAGGCTCCAGAGTTTGGCCATTACGGTAATTAATAAGGTTTTCCAGCAGAGCTGTGTACCTAAACTTATCCATTGATTTAAGTGGAAGTTTACATGCCTCTGGAAAACTTCCTAATTATTGTTACAACCTTTATGTGTCTTTTTTTAATATATGTTCCTGCATTTTTACTTTTTTAATATTTCACTTATCTTCGTTAAGCATTCCCCTGGGTGTCTTTTGTCAATATATGGATTCTGCAACAAGAATTTATTCCTAGGAATTTGTCCAGATTCACAATCACACTTAAGTCAGTGCTTTTATCCTTAATTTCTTGAGTCATGTGGTAGGGAACCTTATGTTTGACATCATGGAGCTTAGTGAGACTTGGCCATTGAAACACTGGTTCCATTGAAAAACATCTGGAGGGAAACCAATAGCCCGGTATATCCTGTTAGACTGCACTCAGCATTATCCAGCCTCCTGGTCTTTCTCTTTTGAGTTCTGCCTTGCAAAAACTTGGCCGTGCTCACAGAAATGTACAAACATGAGAACAAAATGGATGCACTCCATGTTCCTAAAAATGTCATATCTTGGCTGTGCTGGAAGTGTGTGTATGTGTGCTCGCTTGGCTGTAGCAGTGACAGGTTTTTATGTTGCTCTTTATCATACTGATGCTGAAGTTGAAGACTGAAAAGCCCTACAAAGACATCTGGTTCTTTTGCCATTACCTCTGCACACTCTTTCCATATAGTGTATTTCCCATGTTTTACTTAAATAGTTCAAATGGTCAAGTTTTTTGTAATTTATTTTGGATCTCTCCAGTAATGTATGAAACGGCTTGCTTAAAACTAACAAATATTATCAAATTAGAGTTTCCTTTTCCGTTCACCGTGTTCCAAGTTAATGATCTGGTAATGTTTACATTCTTTATTTTAAAACAAATCAAGGAGTTGATTGTGGTTGTAGGGTTGTTTTTTTTTTAATTACTTTTTAAGAACAAGAAGAAAATGGGAAATAAAAATTGCTCGACAGAGTTTCTGTGTTTAGATTAGTAGCTAGTTAAAAACATTGTTTTGTCACTGGTTCTGAGAAACATATATCTGCCTTTAAAAGTACTTTGTACAGCTTTTGAGTCATACAATATGAAAACAGGGCAGGACACAAGATTAAACAGTAGTCCATCACTTTTGTATCACTGTGTGGCACATCATAACTGGAAGTTCTTTGGAGATAAATTTCTGTGCTCGTTCACAAAAGCTGACAATTACTTAAAGTTCTGTTTTGGGATGGAGAAAACCCCACCAATTTCATGGTTTTCTTGTTCACGTTAAGTTAATCTTTATGCTAACGTGTCTCTTATTTATTTGATTACCTGTAAATATCCAACCAGGTTAAAGAGGTTTCCTTGTTGTGTGCATGATATTTAGCCCATCTCCTCTCTGTAGGACAAACATGGATTTGAGCTCTTCCATTCTCTGTTAACAGCTCTCAGCATATTGGTATCTTCCTCAAGAAAGAAAAAAGAGAGAACTAACAAAAGTTTTAAAACCATTGATATCGACTTTAGACATTTCCCTTAACTCTACACGATCTACAGAAAAGTTAGCTAAATGCTCCTGATCTGTCCGTGTGGGATTCAGTCCAGATCCATCAGGTGTCTCTGACAGAAAAAAGGCTAAAACCAGACATCTTGACTTTGAAGCCAAAAGCAGCTGATGTCTTTTCACATGAGCGAGACAAACATTTCTATTCATCAGTGGCACTACAATCATGCATATGCATGTGCACGTATTTGGGATTACAGGCACTAGTTCTCATGTAGTGAGTGTTGGTGGGGAGCTGGCAGCAGCCAGCTTTCACTTTCCTGGTTTTTGTGCTCCTGCTTCGTCTGCTGCTCCTCAGGCTTCTCTCCTTTCCACTGGGTACAAGGGAGCTGGGAATAAATAGAGGAAAAGCACCAACATGTGTTTAGTTTTTTTAACTAAGCAGCAAACTCAAAAACTTCATGAAGCTCTCAAGAGCAGCTGGAAACATCAGGACAAAATTAAGTGACATTGAAATACCAAAACTGAAAAATTACAGTAATTAATAGAAGTTTGAAGGGAGAATGGTTGCTCTTCCCACTGAAGCAGTGACAGTTGTGTAGGTGCACTGTGGGCCAGAATTTGTCTTCTGTACTTTGTCAAGTTTTCAGTCGTATATGTTCACAGGTCCAAACATTCAGGCTGTTTACTGCTGACTGAAGAGCTCAGTCAGCAGTAAATTTTGCATACAGTAATATGTTAGCATCGCATCTAACTTAATGTTTTTTAGCTTTGTCCAGGATATTCTGTAATCAGTTGTTAATAGGCTGGAGACATGGTTAGAACAACACGCACAGAATCACATCAATTCTCTTCCAAAAGTGAAATTAACTCAGAGTGTAGGGGGGCTCCTACTTTTGTCTGTGGTCTGCCTTGAAAAGTCAGGAGAGACTGCACGAAACAGAATAGACAAAAATCTGCTGGGGTGGAAATCTGTTAGTTCAGTTTATCGATAATCGGGAAGAATGGAAAACGGAGAGAGGCGACATGATGAATGCAGCTTGCTCAACGCAAAGTGAGACTTTAATCAAAGATAGTTAAACTATTGTCCGCCCTTCGCATTCCTCATCAGTATTCTGCCTTACGCAGTGGGAGCATCCATTAATTACAATGGAATCATTACTAGGTGAAAAATTGTAACCATGGCTATGGATGATGCACGACAACTTGCAATGCCGCTCGCGCAGCGAAACCGCACAAAGAGGACCTACCGCCACTTGTGCATGTCATCACTACATTCAGAGCCTGATTCCTGAACTCTGTGATTAAATGCTGCTGAATATCTTCCCCCACTATTCTCTCTCTCTCTCTCTCTTGCCTGCTTTTATTTCCTGTGAAGATTTGGACCTCTGTTCTTTGCATCTCCTGCCATGGCTCAAAATCCTGCTTCTTGGTTCTTTCAACCTGCCACGTCCAATAATCACGCACAGAAAATGCTTGTGCAAGCCAGTTGGCTTCGATTTCTGTCTTAAGGGAAGAGTGCATCTGTTTTTTGGATTAAATCATGCTTATAAAGTCGTGCTTATTCAGTTGACAGAAAAAAAATGCATAATTTAAAGCTTTCATTTGCTCTTGTGCTAAAAGATTTCAGAGCCTCAATTCACCCTCATTTTATCCTTCTGGAGCAATACAAAATTAGAGTTCATTATGGTGATCCAATCTCTCCTTTTGTCTTGATTGCAGACACATTAAGCTCTTTGCCAGAGATGTCGACTTTCCTGAACAAGCCTTTCAAGTCTTGCAAACTATCTGTTGTTTTCCCAGTAGGCTAATTAGGGTGGATTAGCGCCCATCAGATATGCCCTAGGGATGAGCCAAAAGCTGAAGGGGAAGGTAAATTGCAATGCCAAAAACTTCCACCTTTGTAAGGCCTGAGACACAAGGTACGAAGCTGAAGGAGAGCAGGGTACAGTTGCAAAAGAGATTGTGTTCCCTGGCAGGACAACACCCTAAATGTGGAAAATGATCTTGTGACCAGAGCTGTTGATTTTTTTGCTTGGCTCACTGCAATAGCATTTGTTTTGTGATTAAAATTCAGGCAAATTTCAAAATAAAGTGTGGCTTTGAATACAAAAGGTTTAGTTAGAAAAACATCAAATTGGAAATGTCCTCTTCAGAGAATAACAGAAAAAGATTTTATTTTCCTGACCAAAAGAATTAATAGAAATCATAATTGTTTTGTGATTGGTTGTTTATTTCTCGACCAGAGTCTACCAGTGATTTCTTTCAGGACAAGTTTGGCTAAAAAAGGCTTCATTCAGATTTCTTCTTCTCGATGAGACTAAAAGGAAGACTTAAGAAGAGACCCTCACACCACTCTTAAAAGATGTCTGTAGGGATCCTGTTCTTTTAAATGGTAGGTTAACCATGATTTCTCTGTCGTTTTAACAGTCTTCATGGTCAGCACAGGAAAAAAAAAGAGCATCTAGCACACAGCTAGTCTCTGCTTACATTAAAATAGGTCAGATCTGGAAGTATTTACTCTCCTGTTGGCCAATGGGGCAGTTCTGATGACTGGCTCATAACAGATATGAATACAGTGACATTTGAGATGAGATAAAAAGAATCTTGCTTTTAAATCCTTTTGAGCCTTCCTCAGTTTCAGAAAAAAGCAAAGTTGTCGAGGGAAAGGTATAAGTATGGATTGGTCCCACGCTCAGGAAAATCCAGTGCTGTCTTGTGGCAAGGGTGTGAGAAATCCCTGTGTTCTGTGAGGAAGCAGAGACTGACAAGATCTGCCCTGCATCTCTTGTGCATTAGCTCCAGCAGCAAGTTTGGTACCCTGGTCCTCAGAAATAAGAGTGAAGGCTACATTGTACATAACTGGGGAAAGTATTCAGGGTTCTAGGCTACATTTCAAATAGAATTAGTAGAATTATTCACTAATTACTAAGAATTGACCAGCATTACTCCATTATGTTTAATAAACGGCAACTAGAAAAAGAGTTGAAGAAAGTTTTCTCTACGTTTCCCTCAAATGCCTGTAATAGATTGAACTACCCAAGAGAGTAAGGAAGGTTTTGACAGAACAAAAGGAAAATTTTCTCAGCTCTGATAGGTATATTTGTGTTCAGGAAGTAGCTTAAAGATTGACAGCATCTTGGTTTGTGTATGCTTTTGATAGACTTGACTGAAACACAGTGACAGGTAGGTGTGCTCTGGGGTTTACAAAATAGTTGGTGTAACACAGATGCATGGAGGTAAATCTTCCAGACATTTGCAGGATCTTGCACACTGAGCCTTTGCCACTACTGCAGATTCTCTGAACTTTTCCTCTGACAGCCTGGCTCCCACCCCAGTCCCGAGGTCTGTACCTGTCATGGGAAAAGATTCATTAGCCCGTGATGTGCAGTAGCTGTGGGATCCCTTTGTACGACCTCAGCATCCTGCCTTGAAGTGGGAGCACTGCAGCAGTTAAAAGTTGTAAGCTGGGCCTCTGCTATTGTGAGTGTTTTATGAAGAGAAGAGTGTCTGTTATGTTTTTCGGGTTTGTTTTGGAATCTCAAGGACCTCTTAATTTGGAAATTCCCTCAGTGGCTGTATCTTTTTTTTTTTTTCCCCCCCTCTCTCCTAGAGATTTTAAATGGTGGTAGTTAAAAGGAAATAAGAAAAGTGTTCATTGTTTATAAGGTGTATAGAGCCAATCATCATGTTAATTACATGTCACAGGGTAATGAATAACCCCGCACTTTTATCATGTGAGGAACAACCTGGGGTTCGTCAGATGGGGCTTTGTGCTTTAAATGAACACCCCCAAACAAAACTTTGCTCCACTCCAATTATGTGAGGACAGACTCTGGTTCAATGCGTTCTTAAGTCTTAGAGCTTTACAGCTGTGGGAACAGCAGTTAGACACACACTGTTCTGCAAACACCAGAAGTCTAAGTTAAAATGCAAAGCATACATTTTGTGTTGCTGATTGGCTTTGTAGTACTCATCCATATGCGTCGAGAGCCTAGCAATGGTGGGAAAATAAGTAAAAAAAAAAAAAATCTTCAGAACTGAAAGGCTGTTATGATTATAACATATTATTGTATAATTGCCTAATTTTGCAACTTTGGAGAGTGTTTATATTCTCAAAATTAATTAGTGTGGAGTGTAACTGCTTTTAAAAATGTCATTCCTCTCAAAACTATGTGGTTAGAAATGTATGCCTCAGTGAATGTACACTTCATTATTATTGAATATAAAAGTTTATAGTTCATTACACGGAAAATTGCAGTTGAGGCATTTCACAGCTTCAAGAGCAATTATTATCCCTGATTGAATTATGGAATGATTTTTTTTGTGGGTCAATAAATTGAAATAATTTTTATTTGAAATGCATTCAGACAAATATTTATGCAGAAGATAAGCGAAGTCAGTGATTTAGGGGGAAAAACATCAGATGAGAATTTTTAGAAAAGCAGCGCACATAAGAGTTTAAAAGCACATTTCTGGAAAATGCTTCTTACCGCCGTGGGGAAAAAATGTGTCCCCCTTCCTCTGGGCCTGATAAGATTAGTTTTGTATCCTTCTGAGGGGCCTGATAATAGTGGAGATGGGTGTTAACCCTTTTGCTTTATGCTAACCCGTGCAAGTGAGATTGGTATTTCAGATGCGCATGGATGGAGGGAAGTGACAGTGCTCTTGCATCATCGTGTGAGCAATGGTGTTTAGGATTATGTGGAGGCCTGTGACTGCTAATTCCTCTCTCCAAATTCAGTAGGGAGTGGAGTCCTTAGTGGCTGGGCTGGTCCACACAGGTTTTTATGCTGCTAGCAGCCCCAAGCCAGCCGGTCTGCATGTCCCCACAGCCAGGAGGTGGGCACGGGCTTGGACAAGGTGCTCCACGTGCAGCTGCTGTGTTTGATGTCTGCTTCCAGCTGTCTTCATGCTGCACAGGAGACATCCCTCCATTTCTGAATGTGGCCTCAGTGATCTCTGAGCTGTTTCCTAGTCTTGCTGTGATAGCTGTTGGCAGCCAGTGGGACTGCTGGCAGGAGCAGGACATTTGTTCCTTCTGGTGATGGATGATTTGTGAGTGCCTCCGTCTCGGGCTGCTCTGTTTTTCCTCTTGGAGGGCTCCTGGACCAGAGGAAGATTTTCACACTGCTGCCTGCCTCACTTCTGAGAGATGTGAAATGTACTGCCAGCTCCTCAGTTTAGGTGACATGGAACTTCAGCAAAGCACACGTGCTTTGGGACTGCAACTCCAGATTGTCATGTTGTGTCCTTTGTAGATAGAGAATCACAGAATCATTTAGGTTGGAAAACACCTCTAAGATCCTTAAGTCCAAATGTTCTGTCTCAGTTTGAAGTAAATGATAACTCCTGAGGCCTCAGATCAGGTTGTTTTTACTTCTTTCTTGGCCCAACTAAGCTCTCTCTATGTCTGCAAATCCCTGGTTCCTCTAATGTCAGGTTCTGACTTTGAAACCATTCATTTTCTTGCTTTTCAGTTAAATGAAAATGTCAGTAGGTGGTGACCGAGGCTTCCTTGGTGCCTTCTTACACTGGATAATGCTAAGTGTATGGATTATGACCTATAGTATTTTCAGTAGGTGATTTATCATTTTGACATAGTTTTGATGATGTGGAGTAGAAATCGCTGGTCTAAACCCATTTTTTGCTGCAAAATGCTTGAAATCAGGCTCAGCCATCTGGAGCCCATGCCATCAAATTTAACACCCTTAGGAAGAACTGGTTTTACATCGAGGTGCATGGGGTGGATAAAGTATTTTACACCAACCCAAATAAACTAGAATTACAGTCTAGAGCTTCTGCCCAAGGTAAGCTAGTTGGCCAGCTTTGCTGCACTGACTTAACTTTTCCTAGTCCATGAATAGGATCTGGCTTGTGTTTCTGGCATAGGAAAGAAGCCTTGGCAGTTTCTCTGCTATTGCTGCTCGTTGGAGACCAAAATGAATGCTGCTAGCCCTCTCTGTCAATTTTCTTCGATCCCTAAATGACCCATAGAATTTGTCTCTAATATTTCTCAAGCAGAACAGTTTTTTCCTGAGAGAAGGAACAAATGAATGACTTACTCTGGTACAGTTTTGTCAGTCTTTTTCCTGTTGAGTTGCTCACTGTGAGAAAACAAAGTAAGTATCAATGGAAATGTGTTTAATTATGATTTTGAATGTACGGATATGTTTTTGGTTTGCCTCAGTTATTCATGGTTGTTGTATCCAGTCTCAGCTACATATTGGATGAACCAGAAATATGTAAATGGATGAAGTCTGTTTTATATTTGCCACTTAACACAAAGATGGTGTTCACCAAATGGATACACTTTTGGACACAAATTTCAGGAGCAAACCATACAATCAGGGCCTTTTTGTTTTGTTTTGTGTTGTTTCTTTTATTTATTGTGGGTGAAAGTTGAAGATGGCATGGCCCATAAAGAAATATTATTAGCTTTTAAGTTTAGGGAACTAAATTCCATTTCCACTCTGACTCACCCTTTTTAGCAAACCTATGCTATGCAGAAAGTTAGATACCTGGGTCAGTAGCTGTGAATTAATGTTTTCCCATTTTCCTTCATATATATCTACAGAAAAGATGTCTTAAGACTCTTCTTCAAAAAGGAAAAAAAAAATTGTAAAAACCATCTCAAAAATCTTGCTCATGCTGTAATCATCCACAGAAGTCAACAACAAAACTCTTCTGGTCATTTCTGTGCAGTCTGTGGTAAAAGTATGAGACAATTCACTAATGTAATCATCCTGACTCCATCCCTCTGGAAAGTCATCATGTAGTTGAGTCACATTTCTGCATTGTCCCATAGGATGTGGCTCTCATGGGAACACAGTGGTAAATTCAGCCTTTTTGAGGCCTCTCAGCAGTTTCTTTTCCCCTTACAAACATCTCGGTGCATTTGCTGGTGCCCCACATTTGGACTGGCACCCTCGTGCTTAGCGAGGCACTATTCCTTCCTGCTGTGGCCTTGCTCTTGTGCTTCTTGGATAACCACCGGCTCTGGAGCATCCTAAATGGTCAAAACTTTCCAGAACAGCAGCACAGGGAAACATAATTATAACCATTTTCCTATTTATGCTGGCAAATTGGCAACTTGTCATGGTCTGTATCACAGAATTTGAGTGGAGACGAGCCTCATAAATCGCATTCTATATTTCTTTTTCCAAAACCCCTTCAAACTTGATTTTATGATACACTTCTATGTTAAGTCTCATGACCTTTCGGCTGCTGCTGCTTGGATATGGCAGCTTTCCAGAACACATGAGCATGTTCTAGAAATTTCTTTCAAAATTTGCTAGAGCAAAGTCCGGGGTTTGGGGGGCCAAAAGGAAAGGCTAGATTTAACTGGCACTGATACTTCCAGGGAGGAGAGGCTTTTACAATCCAGTGGGACAGAGGAAGATATTACTGCTTGATTCTTATTCTTAAGGAAAATCCATGCCATAACAGATAATGCAATTAAATTAAAGTTTTAAAACCTGTCTTGATGTTAACTTTTAATATGCAGGTATATAAAACTTAGGCAGGGTGGTTTTCTAGAAAAAGAAAAAGAAATCATCTTTGCTGATGGGAGATGCTTGTGATACAGCCTGAAACATTTGGAAACATCTGATAGTTAATGCTGGGGAGTTAGGTGTTTCCATATGGGAGTGCAGTGTGCTTTTGTTGGGATAGGGGAGAAGCGAAATTTTATTTCAAGCCACTGAGGAAGCCAAATTGCCCAGCTTGTAGATTAGGGTTAATGTAAGTAAAGCGTAAATTGGGTGAGATGAGTTCTTTTTAAAAATCAATTGCATAAAATTGTCTCTGTGTTTTGGCTTTCTTTTTCTAAATAAGCAAAACAAGAAGTTACTGTGAATTTCATGGAATACTTTGAGGTCAGGCTTAGGTATTAAGCACACAGTAGTGCTGGTGTGTTACCTCTTCCAGGTGCATGCAGGAGGAGTACACAAATATCCCTTTTTGCTGATTTTTGATGCTTATATATTTTACTTTTCAGCTATCTTGGAAAAGCAGGACTCCATACTAAGAAAAATGTTTTGTCAAAAGCTTCAGTGTTGTTTTTCTTGTCCTCACAGAGATTTGTGCTGTATTCTTCCCTTCTGTGACCTTCCATGTCTATGAGACATCTATAAGTACAGAAGAGAAGAGGGTTGCAGCATACTGACAGCAACCCTTTCTAAATCTCATTCTCTAAATTGCAAAGGTTATTTATGCCATCTTACGGGTTTCTCAAAGCTTCACTAAAATGAGCATTTCAGTGGAAAGATGCAGGAAAAAAAGCTGAATCCCATTTGAGACTGGATTAATGCTGACCTAGATTAATGCTCTTTGGAAATCCCTTCGGAATATCTCTTTTCTAATTACAGCCTTTTGTCTGAAAAAATTGTTTTTGCAGATATGGCCAAGCCTCAAAAGCGTTTCCTGATTCCAGCTCATCACAAACTGACTGTTTTACTGTTTCTGGCCGAGCACACACCTACATCATGATAATGCACTCGGACTGAGTGTGAGAATGCTGCACTCCTGTCTGTGTAGAGACAAAGCCAGGTATGTCCACTGAGCATCTTGACACAAGACAAAATGCAAGGCTCTTTTCGGTAAGCTGCTGCAAAGATCGGGGTTTTTTAACCACCATTATAAAATCACTCATAAAGTCTTGTCTGTTGGGAAGACTGCCTTTCAGTAATCTCTTTTTCCATTTATTCTTTAGAAAAATAGAGCAGGGCAAATTTTACCCCTGTGCTAGAGGTGCTGGTGAAAACATTGTGAAATATGGACTAAAACAAATGTTGGCATGTTAGCATAACATTTGCATATGAAACACAGGCCATGGACCTCTAATATTTTTAATTGCACAAGTAGGTACAGGAAAATTCTTCCTCTTTTGGATGTACTAGCCCAAGGTCTTTTTTTTTAAAATGGTAATATTCAATATTTATTTAGTCTGATATTTGGGCCTAGATGAGACAAAAGATGCCACCCACACGTGTAAAACTGAATACAAAGATATTTATTTTCTCTTTTTTTACCTACGTGGTCTTTATTTTCTTTTGAAAGTCTTCCTGTGAAACCCAAGTGCTGGAATAGGGGTTGCTCTGCTGTGCCCTGAATCCTTCCTGTCCTGAGGACAGCAAGGGATAAGGGAGAGACAGTGCCCACTTGTGAACTAAATTTTGCCTTTAGGAGTCCTGTACCAGTCCAACAAGAGACTCAGGTTGGGCTATCTTGAAACTGGAATTCTGTTCTTGCTAAAGACATGGTCTCAAAGGGCATTGCTTTGACTCAGAAGAAAACAGGCTCAGAATATTTCCAGAATATTCGTGTGGATGTTCTTTCTTCTCTGGTGGCAGAAACATTTCTGTCTGTTTATTCAAAACAGAAATTGAGTTTGCATTTGTTTCATCTAATGCAAAGTGATAAGAGACTTGCCTGTGTGAAAAATCGCTTTTCTTTACGCAATATGGAAAGGGAAATCTCCACCCATTTCATAACTAACTGTCAGCCTGGTGCTTGGAAGAGGTTTCTAGCTTCAGAGATGCATTATCATGCTCTTTAATATGGAGAGCTAGTAGAGAGAAACAAACAGTTTTTATCTAACTGAGTTTGTTTTAGATCAACAGCTCTCAGAGGAATGCATAAAAGCTTTGTTGCTTAGGTCACATACTGTATTGCATGATGTATTAACCCTGTATTCTGATTTTCTTTTAAAAGTTAAAAGCTCTGAAACGTTACTGATTTCAAATCCACATGTACCAATATCTCTTTCTAAATTTTTTTTTTCTTTTGCCAACACTTTAGCCCGCTTTACAATGTCAGTATGGTAAAGCTGTTTCATTCTGAGCATGGCTACATTAGTTATAGTGGAAGGGATAAAGTTATAGTGTAGACAGAATGTGGGTCTTTGTTAGATGGTGCAATGTTAAAATACCCAAACACTCAACTATTGCTCGAATCCAAGTAGCACCTATGGGGCTCTGCTGTGGATGAAATTTATTTTGCTTGTAATTCTACTGCCTTTCACAAATCTAGATGACTGCTTGCTGTGGGTTTGCAGCTGCCTGTCTATGTATCTGTCCTTCCATTTCTGAGTAGCACCTTTTACATTTGTAATTTGTGCTCATAAATTGAGTCTGAATTTAGAAACAAGGGACATGTAATGTAAAGTCGTACATTTGGGGCTTTTATATGTCAGTTTTATTTATTTAGCCTTCAGACTCATAAAAGTAACAAGGTCTTGGAATATTTCTACTTATAAAATGTTTTTTGATATTAGATTACTACATCAAATGAGTGGATGGTAGATGCAGTTCATTATCTCGGAAACGTTCAGCATAACTGAGTTAGACTTTATAGGTAAAGCCAGTTATGTTTTGCCTTGGGAATCAAGGCACCGTGAGAACATTTCCCTTTTTCAGTATTTTCTACCAGCTTACTACCTGCCTCTCCTTTGTGATCACCATTCGAGCACTGGTGGCCGAGGGGATGCAACTTCAAGGAGGGAAGCAAGTTTAAACAGCAAAATACTCCTCCAACCCCACATTAATCACTGCTCCACTTCAGGGACCATATCTATTGTCATTTGCTGCATGTTAAAGCAATTGATGGCATGCTGTCTTCATAATAGAATCCAAAGGAATTTTAAGCCATTCATCTATTTGCATATGTTTTAAATTATCCCATGAAGTTTAGCAGAGGGTTGGCAGTGTCGTGTTTGAGATTGTGAAGGGCTCTTTTGTAGCAGTTGCACACATTGCTCTGGTGTCCTGTGGCTGAGGTACAACTGAAGGTTGATTTACCTGGTGAGAGGCACACAAAAGTGAATTTGGAAACCCCATTCACAGTGGGATCCCATCAGGTGTTTGGTCATAATGTTTTAATCAGTCAACAGTTGAAGCAGGGACACTTTTTTCCGGATCAAGGGGGAACCTATCAATGGGTACAGCCTGTAACTTTCATAACTGGCTCCACACCCAAAGGAGAGTGAGTAAACCCCTAGTTTTCTATTTGCCTGTCCATACTTGTAATAACTATACCTCCCTCCCATCTTTTTCACATCTGGAACAATTAATTTTCAACACAGGGGGTCAGGAAGGGCCAAACCCAAGTGGATACCCTGATTCCTTCTGCTGTGCCATCTTGTGGGTACCAGAGAGTTGCTGTTTTATTGTTGAGGGGTTTGAGTTTAACCTGGCACGATGTAACAGTCCTCTAATATTTAAAAGTTTCATATGGCAAGCAAATTACTTCTTGCCCAGCTTTTCATTTCTAGATCCTCTCAGGCATAATGGTGAGTGCACACTGCAAATCAGCTGATTTGCATCTGTTTCTGCATGTGTTGGTGCAAATAACTGAATGCTTTCAGATTCGCTGCTCTCACTCATCTGCTATAAATCACATCACATAAAGATAAGTCTGGCTATCATCTGCATGAAAAATACTTCAGTCTGCTCTGTCTGTAGTGTGTGTGTGTTTATTAATACATGCCTGTAGGTATTTTACAAAATGTAAATTCTAAATACAAATTTATGTTTCTATTCCAATGTGCCATCTAAGTAAATTTTTTTTTATTTTTGAAAAAGAAATATATACGTCTTTAGATTCCTTTTTGAGTTTGCTCAGAAGGCTCTCCACTTTTGATCCACTCATCCTTTTTTTCCCACTGTGTTTTGTTAAAATTTTTATTAAATTTTTATTTAGATTTTTAGTTTTAGATTTACATAATATGGAGAAATAGCAGTTTTCTGTTTAACTTTTGTGACTTTAGAAGAATGTTCTCCCTTATGCTATCCATACAGTTGTCAAGGGGATGGGAAACTATTCCTCTTTTTTCTGGGCAGAGTATAAGACATGACCTTACCCACCACTTCTTTTGACAGCTATCCACACAGGAGACATGGTATTTGGAAAATTTCCTAGTTTTGACTTAGTTCCCAAAGTTCAAGGGGCTTATTGTTTGAGTCAACTGTAGCATTTGAGTTTGTCAAGATCTACATAGTTTTGAAGCTCTTTTTTATTAGAAAATAGGGATTATGGTTCTATTCAGCTAACAATCATTCAATAATTTAAGATGTTAGTTGCAAACGTAACCTGGGTAGAATTTCAAAACCTATTGTTTTTCACAGTTACAGAGCATAAGACCAGCAGTGGTGAGAGGACTGAGGACAGTCTCACAGTGTGGAAACTCCCAGCAGAGCAGGATTGCTCACAAAGGTCTTTAAATATGATCCATTTGGATGAAGATTATAATCTGAATTTTAATGTCAGTTTTCTCAAATGTGCAAGGACTGAGACAATCTTTCCTCAGCAAGCCCCAATCTGATTTTTTTTTTTCTTTTCAGACGCTCTCAGCACCTCTCCAACCCCCCAGGGGCCTAACATACCTCATATTTTCTGATGCAGGAGCAAGAACTCCAGTGAAGCTCCTAGGCGTTGGTGACCTTGAAATTCTTGCATTTGGGGATTTTGCTGTTGTAAAGTACCCATCTTGAATTGCATTTTCTGGGAATGCTGAGCTTCATTTGACAGCAAGTGCCCGAGGGTGACGCAGTAACAGGTTCTATGGCAACTGGAGGAGATGTAGAAAAAGGAACTGTGGCAAGAGGAGAAAAGAAATAGGAGTGTGTTTTGGAGAAGGAAAGTGTGTTCTCTACATGAGTAAAAAGTAACTTTTGACCTTTTTTTTGGGTTCAGACAAAGGTTGCAGTGTAGGTGGATTCCTAAATCCTTGTAAGAACTGATTTGCCTAGCCCTGGAGATGCTTACTGCAGGGCTTCAACTCCAAACTGTTTCTAGCCAGATTCCATTTATTATCAGCACATTTTGACATTTCAAGTAATGCTGTGCAGGTTCTATTTCTCACTTTCTATTTGTGATTGCTGTAGACTTATGAGCTTTTTCATTCTCGGTTTTCCAACACTTCCAACAGATGTCTTGCCAGCAGTGAAGATGATTAAAGGTTTTTGAAGAACTAGACTGCTGCAGGAAATCTGAAATGGATCCCACTGCAGTGCCAAAAATCTTTGGAAAATATATGTATAGCCCCTTCTTGAAGAAATCTTCCACAATATTTCTATTTCATTGCACTTCTGTGTGTTTTTTGCCTGAACTAGACAGAATAGGTAAGTGAGATTCCTACAGGTAGGATGAAAAGAAGGTGACGAAGAGTGAGCTTGTGGCTTAATCTCGGCAAAGTGTTGGATAGCATCTACAGATATATTGAAAACATGCATCTAAACCACTGAAAGGATTTCCACAGATTTCGTTCTCTGATGCTAGTTGGTCCCCAGCTATTTTTTTAGAATACTGCTCTTGAGCATTTCCATCTGGCTAGGAGTTTTCAACATTATTTTTTTAATACAGGCTTAATCATTATAATCCATTCCCTTGTCACCTTGAAACTAAATTAATGCAATCCACTCTGCTATCTGGAGCACTGTTTGATTCATATTTGTCATCAGAGTGTCTACTGAGCTGCAATTGAAAAGTTCAAACATTACACTCTCATGAATAAGCAAAAGGGTTAGTGTATTTTCAAACAGCATGTTTTGATGACAAAATATCCGTGCTTCAGTTTATTGAAAGGAATTAGTGCAGTTTTGAAAGGATTATGTGATGTAGCGGCTGGCATGGTGAGGAACTGGATTTAACCCAGGAGATGGTTTCCTGTGTTGGATTTCTCTCTCAAGTGTTGGGCACTGTACAGACAAAACCCCATTTATCTGGCTTGAAATATTCAGAGATGTTCCTTTTGCCTTCTTGCTTAAGAGAACAGAAATGTCTCCAGCAGTATCCAAAAGTTTATAACCTTTCATGACCTCTTTTTCTTGCTTTCTACAAACTGTCTTAGAATTGTGCATTTTTAAAACTGTTTCATATCAGTGGCAGGGCAAGGTAGCCACAAGACCATGATCCTCATCCCAGCATTGGGGATGTGGAGCTAGCAAAGCTCAAAAGCCAGGTGATGGTTTGCAGATTTTTTCCTTAATATTTTTCCCTTGAAGAGCCATTTTTAATTATTATCTAATTCTACGGGAGCTTAGAAGATGACAGGAAAAATAAAACCCTTTTTTTTTCTTGGATTAAGGTGTGTTTTCAAAGGATACTACCTAAGCATTGTATAAAAAAATTACATTCTGTGTTCTTTTTTCCTTTTTTCTGTTCTATGTTCTCTCCATTCCTGTTCTTCCTTTCCTGTGTTCTCTTTTCCTCATTCTGTGTTCCTTTACTTAAAGTCTGATTCTCCTCACATTGAAAATTGAAGACATTACTTGTAAATCTGAGGTGATATCTGTAATTTTTATTGATCTTGAAGTATTTTTCCTTTCAATTTTTCACTATGCTTGAGAATGACCTTTAGGAGTCAGCGTATAAAAAGTTTCTTGCCTTCACTCCTATGACTGTCTTAAGCAAATAATTCTTAAAGTATCTTGAAAAGATAAGGAGAGATGGTTCTTCTGTTATCAAGATTTTACTGACCATCAATCACTACGCTTTAAGGGCGTATTTTAGCCAAATTTTCTATTCCATTGGCTTCCAGAACTATGCTGAAATAGTTACAAGATGATGAAGAGGAGCTTAAAAATACTGCAGTGCAAGCCAGGTAAGCAGCTAAACGCTCCTTTTTCTTTCTTTTCCAGATAAGCCAAACTTAAAGACAGCTTTACTTTACCCCTCGGGAATGTTGTGTTTAAAGCACCCCCCACTAATCCATGAGTCATTATGGAACAATTCACAGCATATCCTTATCCAGGCTACACTCATTCCATAGCACAGCATGGGACCGATATGTGGGGATTAGATACTAGGAAGAAATTCTTTATTGTGAGGGTGGTGAGGCATTGGAACAGGTTGCCCAGAGAAATTGTGGATGTCTCATCCCTGGAGATGTTCAAGGCCGGGTTGGGCAGAGCTCTGGGCCCATCGGAGTGGAAGGTGTCCCTGCCCATGGCAGGGTGGTTGGAATTAGGTGATCCATAAGGCCTCTTCCAGCACAAACCATTCTGTGATTACAAGAGTCTGTGATATTTGTTTCTTTCAAATTACTATTAAACAGTCCTAATGACACAGATACAAATTAAATCTTCAGCTAAATCACTCATGTAGTGAACAATCTTTTTAGGGTCTCTAAGGGAAAAAAATATTAGTCACAAACAGTTTTCATCCCATGGCTGCAAGAAACATAGGATAGAACATCCAAACCCTGCAATTTTTGCTATAATGATATTTAAACTGAGCCAATGGCTGTGGAACTCACTGCAGTTGGGAGCTTTTGCAACAAGAGCTATAGGTTTTTGATTGCATATTGAATCTAGTCTGCCCAGATATTTTCAAAGCTTTACTTTTTCCAAAATGCAGACATGTACATTACAGTACTTAGTGATGTTTCTGTTGGAATTGAACTTGAAGATCTCTGACTGCCACACATTAATTTTATTTAATTGGAAACAAGTTTATTTTTCCCTGAGCTGGACTGGGACTAAAAAGCTTTGGCCCTTGGTATTTGCTACCAAAGCCTCTTGCAGGTAGTTTAATGGCAGCATTGTGATAGAGCCAAGCCTGTCTTTAACACTCCTTCCTGCAATTTTATAAAGTACTCTTCCAATTGGAGAATTCTAGCCATTGAAAAAATTAGCAGCAGCTGAAGATCTGACCTTTCTAAAATAAATCCTAGGATTTTTGCCACAGTTTTAGATATTACTTTGCCTACATTGGAGGAGATCCTCAATATTGTTGTTGTTGACTTGTTATTGTTATATGAGTTACACACTAAGGGGAAAATGTACTATTGTATTCGAGCTTTTATTTTGGGACTGTCCTTTTGGCTTTATTAGTTTTAAACAGTGTTGCTTCCATTTATGATCCTGTGCATTGTTCATCTGTCAGCATGAGATGTAAGAGCAGATGAAAGGCAAGGAGCCATATACGTACATGAAGAGTGGCCTGGGCACATGTGTAAATCCTTTGTCATGATGTTTGAAGACATAAAAGGAGAGGGAAGCTGCTGAGGAAGCAGTTGTGCTGAACGTGCGTGGCCCATGTGCATCACACACTGTCCCTGGAGCAGCGCTTGTGCTCTGTGCCTGTGAGCATCCACAGCAGTGCACAGAGGGCAGAATGCATGCAGTTAATATAATGTATGAACTGCAGTTTGTGTAGATGTTTTCTGGCTATTCTCCCAGTTCTGTGATTGAAAGTCCTGGTCCAAGTCCTGCTGAAATAATTAAAACTTTCTTTCATTTACTTCTTCAGGGCGGGGCCCCATCTAATCCAGTTAATCCAGCTGCACTTTCACTTAGGTCCCAAATTTACTACTGAAGCAAGTGACAAACCCTCCCTGCCTTTAGCAAAATATGCCTTGGCATCACGTGTATTATGAGATGTTAAATGTTGTAACAACTGAAGCATCTGTGTTGCGTTGAGCTCTGAGGTAGCATCCAAAAGGATCACGAGATACCAATCTGGTTACATTCCTCACGCTGGTATGACAATGGTCTCTCCACATATTGTTTCCATCATTGCTGCAGTCGTATCACCAGAGTGTCTTAGTGCTCTGCCAGTTTATATTCTTGAGAAATTTTTGTCACAAGAATAGCTTTTTCCACACTCTTCAGTATTTTTCCTAAGTTAATAACCCCCTTTGGGCCAAATTTGGGCCCTGGTTTGTTTTCTCATTTCCATTTATTTATTTTCTAATTCATGCAAGTGAAAGATGCCAGAGGAATTGGTGAACAGGATAGTCTAAAACAGTTAATGTACAATAGCAGTTTTGCTTTGTATTCCCTTTTGCCTTCAGGAAAGTCATCTTCTCTGCTCCAGTATTCTCTTGCACTGCAGGATGAGAACAGTAATGCTTTTGTATTTCCCTAACCAAAGTGTTTTTGGGATCACATGGAACCAGACATTCCCCCTGATGAGCACTTTCATGCACGAATGCCTTTATTGCGGTCAGTGAAATTGCTGGTTTGAGCTGGGGTTCAAAATCTCTCGTCGAGTCATCTCCAGTTTCTGATGAGCGCTGAGGTGATCACCTATGAGAGGAAGTAAGATGATTTAGGCCACGTAACTCTTCCTGATATCAGTGGAAACAAATACCTAAACCCTCACACTTCAGTATTTGGAGTGCTTTACATTTTGACAGCCTGACAACTTTCTAACATTATCACGTTACTGTCCAAATCCCCTAGACCTCTGCTCAGTCTTTACACAGGCAAATCTCTTTAGCACTTTAATAATGGAATGTTCTTCAGTAAGGTCTGGACAATTACAGAAAACGGAAGAGAAATAATTGATTGGCAATTTACTTAATGAAAGGTAAAATCAAGCATGGCACAGTACACAGCTGAGTTTTACCACAGGCAAATCAATGTTAGTTTTTACTACGAACATTTTAAGCATAAACAATAAAACTCTGCTCTGTTATTGTGAAAATCTAGACATTGCTGTGTGATTGTTGTTTCCCTGGTTTTGACAGGTATTCAAATGAAAGGACAGGATAATATGGGGTGGGAGGTGGCTGATTTTCTATAACTGCCACATGCCAGGCAGTCTACAGGCATATCTTCTGTTATTTGTTTATAGGTGGATCATTTGCTATGAAATTTACTCAAGAGACCAATTTAAGCATCAGGTTTCATTCTACAGTTCAGCATTTTCACATTGCAAGCGTCTGAAGAGCTTTCAAAGTAATGCTGTCTGGATCTGCAATTTTCTACTATTCATTCATTTATTTCCTAGACCTTTCTTGCTGTGCCCTCTGTTTGTGATAATTCTGGAGATATCCTCAGAGTGGGGAGCCCTGGCCTATGTAGTTATCCCCAGCCCTAACACACGCCTGCTCTTCATGCGTGGCAGCTGAAAATCATCCTAAGTGAAAACTGCTCTGTGCTCCTCTTGCTGCAGCATGGGAGATGATATGTTGACAGTCCAGAGCACTGTGCATGATAGATGTGGAGGAGTGTCTTTAAAGGACTTGAAGGGTGTTTATTGCCCGTTCCGAAATATTTTAGTGCTCGCAGGCTGTAGCCATCACTTTGGCATGGCAGCACTGAAACCTGTGGTTCCTGCAGCACAATCCTAGCTGTGGTGCCAGGTGTTCTGAAGGGATACTGTCCTGTCAACACCACAGATGAGTAATTACACAGAAAACCTTTGTTCCTGCATGTTTAAAACTAAATTATTGTTCACCTTATGTTAATAATTTCACATGCAGCAAGCAGCATTTAATCAGTTCTTGCCCTTCTATATTTAGCTGCTGTAATAATACATTACATGTTGGAAAATTTTTACTTTATTTGATGCTACTCATTCTTTACTAGTATTGTTTAATTTATTTATTGAGTGCTGGCAGTGCACTCAATAGGACCAGATTGTCACATTTTTCTTCTAGTGTCTGTCTGCTGTCTTTCTGAAAATAGTAATGTTTTTGCAGCTGTATTACTGTGGTTGAGGTAGCTGATGACCAACAAGTTTTTTGAGTTAGATCTCCTAACTGTAGGACTGCATAACTAATAATGCATAAGTTAACAGGCACTTGGTGTAAGGAGTTGGGAGGGGAACCAGACACCTAAAGGAATTGTTATATTTAAATGCAGCTTGATTCCTACATCGTCACTGAGTTTTGCCTGTGTGTGTCGTGTATCTGAAAGAAGCCCTAAGGCAAAGGTTGTGTGTTCAATCAGCTCTTTGGTGCTGGCTGCTGTAGCTTCTCTCTCAGATGTGTGCTGTCTTTGTTAAAGCTGTGCAAGTGGTGAGCTTACTGCAGCCTCACAGGCGTTCCTCTGGAAAACAAAACTGCGGGACATCCATTTTTATGCGTATTCCATGCTTCTTTGGAGCAAATTGTGCGGGCGAATTCCGCCATTAATGGTGTGTAACATCATTAGTGGCTCAGGCCAGAAGCGTCTGAAATTGTGCTGGTGTTATTCAGGAAAATTTAGGGCACTCATACAAGTTGTTGCTATTTGAATGTGTCCCTAAAATGTGTGATGAATGCATTAACAGATTTTGGACCCGAAGGCTTCACATAAAAGGTGGATGGAGAAGGGTCATGGGATGAAAACAACAACTTCTAAACCATGAAGTGATAATGAAAAGTAGACTGGCCAACATACTGATATTTCCTTTAGGACACTCAGGAAGCTGGTTTTTGGCTCTTGTATTTTATAAAGCTCTACCTCGAATCTCCTAGCTGGTTTTATTACTTCAATGTAATATTCCAGTTCTGTTTCTCCCCACTGCTCTGGGGAGCTTTATTCCTACTCGTATGTGTTGTCTAAAGGAAAGACTGTTCTCTTGTTCAGTAGATGAAGTCTGAACTGGCAAAAGAAATGTGTTGGTTCTTTCTTCTGCAGGAGACAACATCTGGAAGACAATCTTTAACTAGCGTTAATTGCATCCCTTGATCTTCCCTTTCGTGGGAGGAATGTGAAGGTTATACAAAGCTATATTTATTGTCACCAGAACTAACAATGATGAGGTGAGCTTCTAGTTTGTATCAGTTTCTTTCTGGCCTTTATATCCCAAATTGTTGTTCATAATTTCCAACCATTTCTTTCCTGAAAAAAAAGCTTAAATGACTTTTTCTTTGTATTTGAACTATATGTGTCGAGACAGAATAAGCAGCAGAGGAGTAACAGAATCATTCTGCCACTGATCTTGTCTTTGAACTACATTGATTAGGATAAGTTATGGAATAAATCTCAAATGATGGACTAGTGAAAATGCAAGTGGATTCTGGATGAACCTAGTGATGTTGTGCCAGTACAACAGAGATGAACAGGATCTTTAGGAAGTGCTCAAAAACAATTTGGTTCCAGCCTCTGAAACCCAGTCTGGAAGAAAAATCTGGTTTGACTTGCACTTTTCACAGTACTATTTTTAAAAAAAAGTAGATTATTAAGGCCTAAAAGACTCCTCAGCCTGACACATCACAGTGAAAATTCCTTCATTAAAATATTTTTTTTTTTCTCAGAAAAGGTGTCAGAAATGTTTTGAAAAGGTCACAAAACCCCCTTGGAGCTCTAAGGCTCCAAAACATTTGAGCACTTCCATTTCTGTAGGCGCAGGGGAGTTCTACCCAATATATAAAAACACATAAGCACATGCTTAATTTTTAGCAGGTATTAAGTCCCATTCATTACCTTAGGACTTAAGCATATGCTCACATCTCTGAGAAGCGGGTCCTGCCTCATGTTAACTTCCAAGCTGAAAGTTTCATAAGGTGTTGAAGGTGGTCCAGCACTCACTGACCAACAGGCCCAAAGGCTGCCAGTGCAGCAAGCCAGAGAGGGGCTTGGTTTAATCGGATTCTGAGTTACAATAAATAAATTGTAACAAACTCGACAGAAGCCTCTGGGCTGGGTCCAGCCCTGAGGCCAGACTGAAATTTCTCATGTAGCAGGTAATCAGTAAGATGAGAAACCAGCTGCAGGGAAAGGGCCTCTCTATGAAACAAGAAGGAACTCTGAGAGCCAAGTCTTGTCCCAGTAATCTTTCCAGTAACACTACAGCCATCCGTGCTCTTCATTATCTGGTCTTCAAAGGAGCTGAATTAATTGGAAAGGAAACTGATGGTATTATTGGAGCAGGCCACCCAAGTTAGTTGGTTGTATGCATGAAGAATGGGTCATGTGATTTGTCCCTTACTTTTCTAAACATTTCAGTATAAGCAAAGCTCCTAGGTAATTTCAAATGAAGGTTATTTGGTTCGGGGGGAAAAGGATTACCAGAGTGGCATTATCCCTGTCAGAGCATTTAAACTGAGCAATGCGATGACATTTCAAAATCATCTGGGACTATTTTTTTTTCATTATATTCTCCAAAATGACCCATTTTTTAAAAAACAATGAGGCCCTTTTTGATAATGTTTTTCAAGCAGTTGTCTCTAGGGTTTGGTGCAGGCTGTGGCTAATAGCTCAAAATACCCAGTCACTGGATTGATTGATGCACATAGCTGATCGTATCTGTCAGTCTGCCACTTACCCTTTATTTTACAGACTTCTTTCCAAAAATCACATTAGAAGTGCCTGAGTGCTGTAGAAGGGTTTAGAGCAGTTTGAGTGCAACTCGAGTAGATTTTGTGAAACACATGATGACTTGTACCGTATATGTGGATTGATGTTTCCCATTAGTTTTCCCAGTGACAAGTCTGGTGGGATCCATTGTATCTCTGAGAGTAGCCAGCCTAAGTCAGTCAGTAAGAGAAAGATACTCCACTGGAGAGCAATTCTTCTGCCCTGCCTGCATCCCTAGTGTTCTCTATCTACTGAACCAAATTACAAGGTTAGATGACTTCCGTGCCTACTTTTTCATCCTCTAGAGTTTGCTGAGGTAGATTTTATTTTTGGAGAATCTTTCCCAGTGGATACACGGGAAGGTTGTTCGTAGATTTTTTTTTCAAGCTTTGAAGTTTGGATTTCACAAGTGAAACACTTCTTTTGATGAATATTTTTTAGGAACTGAGTTCCTAGCTTTTAGGAATAACCAAATAATAACATTTAGTAATGTTTGCTTAGTAAGCAAAAAATCACCAACTCACTGAAAATTAGCTGAACTCCCTTCTGTTTTGTAAAGTTTTTGCTTTTGTTCTTTGTAGTAAATACGATGTTTTATAAAGTACTGCAGAGGAGAGGTCATAGTCCAAAAATGTGGACCCTTTTGGGCAGCAAATAACGGTTGGGGACCGGAAATTCTGGTTTGCATTCTGGGACTAGAGGAACACAGTGATCTCTACAGAATCACAGAGCCTACACAGATCTATATGGAATCATAAAGGTTGGGAGAGACCTCCAAAGTCATCGAGTCCAACCTTTGACCCAACACCACCATGTCAACTAAACCACAGCACTGAGTGCCACTTCCAGGGATGGTGACTCCACCACCTCCCTGAGTGGCCTGTTCCAATGCCTAACAATCTTTTCCATGAAGAAATTCTTCCTGATGTCCAACCTGAACCTCCCCTGGAAGCAGTTTGAGGCCATTTCCTCCCGTCTCATCACTTGTTTCCTGGGAGAAGGATGTGGAGACGATGGTATTTCTACCTCACCAGGAGAACAGATGCTTAAAAGAAGCATGGCAGTCACTGGTCCTATTAGAGAGATGGGTTCGGCTTACAGTCCTGCTATTTTCTCCTGTGCAGCCTTTCAGTTTCTTCTTTAATAAAATTGAGCAGTTGCTATTTATCTATTTCTAGCAAAGGAGAGTAAAAGTAGAGTTGGTTGAAATTGCTTCCTTTATAGTTGGCTGTGTGAGAGAAAATTGATTTTCTTGACCAAATGGAATTTCCACTGAAAGTCTACCTTCTGTGAAAATGTTTGATCTTTTTGCTTCAGTTGAGTGCCCCATCCCACACTCTTCCCCTTGGGTTTCTAACTGGAAAGTCATAATTTTCTGGGCTTGCAGAACTGAAGACAAGTAAGAGTAAGAATAAAAATGCTGGTTAGATCTTTTCATGAGACCTTTTTTCATAGTACTGAAAGTGTATTTACTAGAAAGAGTTGGATTACAGCTCAAGATCATCTCCTACTCCCAGTCTGATGCCCTGTTCTGAGATGAGAGTGAGTAGGAGCACCTTCTGCTGTTCTTCTTCATAGAAAGTTGTGCAGTAGAGCCCAGGTCCACTCCTGTGGCTTTTAGCATACTGGTGGCTCCTGGCAGCTGCAGCTTGCTCTTAGCAAATTGTCTGTGAAAAATTGCTCATAGCTAGTCCCTAAGAAGCTCTACTGGATGTGTCTTAAGCCTGGACTGATGTATTCAATTCAGGTGGATTATCAGGCAGAAACCTAAGAGTGCACTATGCAGCTTGGTCTATAAATTCAATTTCTTCTTCACGGCATAATAGCACTACAGCTTTTCAAAGAGGAGTTGGGATAGAGAATAAAGATAACTCTGGACAGGATATGTCTCAAGAATTTCACCAGTCTGTCCTGAACATCTGAGTCTAAGCAAAATAACTGGCATGGAACATATCAAGCTAAAATATCCATTTTGAAAAAAACTCATGAGCAACTGAAAACAGATAAAAAGAATTCTTTGGCAGCCATAGCTGTAGATACAGCTACCACTTAAAACACAAATGTTTCCAAACTGTAAGTGCTTATATCACAGAGATTACCATATCATCACAGGCTGTCATTTGTCCTCTTATCAATGCAATGTGAAATCCCAGGGAACGTAAATAGAGATTAATCTTGTAGATACTTGGCGTACCAGCCCGGTGGTGTCCGTCCGCGGCACTGTCAGAAGACACGCTCAGCACAGCCACCACGTGGTCTCACTGAGGCTTTTAAATGACTCTGGGGTCAGCTCCAACGCCTGGCCTTCTCCAGTCACAAACATTTCAGCACTCGCCGAGCACTGGATTTGTCTCCATTATGCTTTGAGTAACGCTCCTTTGCACAGGAAGCAATAATCCAAGAGTAATTTTCTACTGCTATTACTAACCTTCTACTAAGAGCTCATGCGTGGTAATTAGGCCTCTCAAATATATTTTGGAGAGTGTATTTTTTTTTTCTAGCCAGTTTTCTTTTTTTTCTATTTTATTTGGTAACTTCTGAAAATATCTTACTGCTTAAAAGAACAGTTCTTAAACCAAATCCTTTGTGATTAGTAATGCACAGCTAAAGGCATTTGGAGCATTAAACACCCCTGTATGTGAAATCCCTGGAGTTTTGCTGAAGTATGGCTTAAAATTACAACGAAATTACAGAGCTGGAAGAGGAATCGTAGCTGCATAGAAGAAAGCTAATACAATTCTTTACATGTCTGTTTAATAAAGAATCTTTCAGTTTAAAAAAAAAAGTAAAGGTTCATTAAATTTGGTGCCATAATATTTGCTAAATTTACTGAAGAAAAACATGAAGTCAATACCCAAGGCTGCAGCATGTTCAGAAAACAAAATAATTAAATTGATATTGTTTCCTTTTTGACAGGGTCTCCCATGGGAAGGGATATTACTTGGCTGTAGCAGTAATGGCTCTCTGTCTCGGCGAAGAACTATTATGTTAAATTAAAACCTCTCTCTATTTATCAAGCAGCCAAAACTAATAAACACGACTATGGCATTAAGAGTAAAGTGCTACTAGACTATTACTTCCTTCACCAGAGTATCATTTATAATTCAATTTAGGCAAAGCGTCTGCTCCTCAGGGATGCGGAGATGTGGTATTGACACAAGAGGCCTTCGCTGTTTGGCCACAGGAACCAAATTGTTTTGTAGTTACTGTGGTTGGAAACAGTTTCTACTGGAAAAACAACCCCACAAAATCATTTCAGAAGTTTTTAAGAAATAGATTATTAAAAAGAACATGTAACATATTGTTTATAACAAGTAATGCTAATTGGAAGACATGTCCATAAAATAAAGGAGTTTTAAAAAGAAAAAAACAAGCAAAAAGATGAACCTGAGAAACTCTTGCTCTTGGAGTATTTTTCTTTTTCATTGAACTACCAATCAAAATACTTTTTTTTTTTTTGGTAGCTAGGGATTTCGCACTAGAAACTTGGTATGTCCTTCAGTATAATATTTTGCTTAATGAAGACCAGGTTCTTCAATTTTAAACTTAGAAGGAAATCCCTCAAATTGATGTATTTGTACTCTATGGAGCAGAGTACAAGAACACCTATCTGCCTACTCATGGCAGGCAGGTAGAAGTACAAGGTACCATTCAAAATTCATGCAACAGGTTGCATGATAGAAAGTCTTAAAAAGGCAGTCCGAAATTTGAATTTGCAGCCATTTTGAAACATCAAATAATGTATTTTTTAAAAATCCTGCCATGAAGGTAAGGCAGTTTCTTTGGGAGACTGCCAGACACCCCAGTAATGTCTATATATAATACACCCATGCTTAAGAAAAACAGGGAATAGAAAATGTGATACATCAACCACTGCCAGCCAGTAATGACCAGTGGAATTCAGCTAACGTAGACAATTTAATTTCAATGCCTAGTGGGAATTTGATTAAAGCAATTAGAGAAAATTCTGAACGTAGTCCAAATCATGCGTGTCTCTATTTAATTTTATTTTCTTTAAGAGCCGTCAGCATTCTTGGCCTCTGCAAATATAGGTAGTAAGTCTCCTGAAAACTTTTAAGCAGGATTATAACTTTGTTCACATAATGGTGACATTGAAGTGAGTGAGGCTACTTGCAAAAGGGAAATTATATATGTGTTTAAGCGTTTGCAGGGTCTCATGTTAAGTGCTTGGAACAGAAAGCTCTTCCATAGCCTGCCCAAACCCTAACCCTAAATGCAGCTGTTCCTTTCCAGCAAAGTGTGGAGGCAAAGACTGATCAGCCTTGAGGAACAGAGAAATTCAGGGGCACTATTGCAGACCCCGGGTTCAGGGTGAGGTAGATGGGGCTGAGAGACTCCGGTGAGTCTCTCAGTGAGCTGAGAAAAGAAATTTAGTGATTTCTTAGGAATAGTCTGCTTTTGAATGTCTGATTGTTATTATGGTATAGGTGGAAATTAAGGGGAATAAACCTCTCGTAAACATACATGTGGCTGCAGCCATGGCTATGACATCACAGGCAGCCAATGGAGTAACTAACTCCATTTTGGTCCATCAACTTCTACAGCCATTTAAAAATTTTTATTATTCTACCACATGAATCTGGACTGCAGCCACTCACCATAAGACAGACTGGACTAATAAATCTTTGGCACGTATAACCACCATGTTTAATATAAAACAACCCCTACACTTTTTTTAATATGATTTATAAAACAGAACACGAAGCTACCTACACGGTCTTTTCTAGCTACAGCAGATACTGTTATTTATCGCACGTTTAATTACTAACAGCAATTCAGTCATGCTACCTGACCTTAAGGCCTTTTGATTACCTGATCCAACATATTTCACATGATAAAAATGTCAGGCTCGGAGAAACCCACCAGTCTGGTTTTCTGTGAAATCTAATTATAAACAGCAATGTTAGGAAAAGGTTACCAGTTTAAATAGTCAAGGCAGTTATTCATTTGGTAAGAGTTTGTTTTGATTGAAACGATAGCCGAGAGGGCACCCTGCAGCCTGGTAGGACACTATGAATAGTGCAGCCTCGTCTCACCCACACTCATTTTGGCTGCTCAGCTTGAACTTGGGAAGCTCAGCTGGGCCTCTGCGAGCAACTCGGTGCCATGGGATAAGTACATCCCTCTCCCTGTACAGCCTCCATCTCCAGCCTTTGCAGAGTCAGGAGTTGGACTCGATGATCCTCGTGGGTCCATTCCAACTCAGGATATTCTATGATTCTCTGATTATGGAAAAGAGGAGCCAGTGGGCTCCCATTCATGGGAATGGGCCCAGCCCTCCCCTTAACTCCTAACACAGATGGTGGTGCCTTAAACGCTCTGTTAAACTGTGGATGTTGAGATGGAAGTTGGCATGACCTGTGCTAAAACAGACCCTGTAGGTGGCTGGGAAAACTGACAGGGTGAAATCCTGGCCTGTTGCAGGTAAAGTTCTCATTGATACCATAAGTTGAGGAATTTGTCTCGATCTAAGAATTTTGGAATGCTTTCCTGTGCTTTGCACCTTTGTCTTGCCCCATTTTTCTATTTCAGTCAAGGCAGAAAGGCTCATGAGCAGAGCGGATGAAAGGAAGGAGCATCTGCTTGTGGGAAACTCTCCTGCACTGCCAATGACAACAATAATGACGACAGTGGCAGTAGTAATGACAATTTCTCAAATTTTTATGGTGACTAAGAGCTTTTAGTAGGAAATGTGGATGATACTGCGTCTGTACAAGGCAGGTCTTGCATAAACAAAATTAAAAGATAAAGAATCTTAGAAAAAGATAATTTCCTTAAAGTGTTGTTTTAAGATATGTGACATCGTGCCTTAGAATAAAGATGAGAGATGTATTTTAATATATTCATTGTATGACTCTTCATCTGAACAGAATTTGATTTTGCTGCCTGTTATGTTATATAAAACTGGAAAGAATAATCACATAATATGATGAGTATTCATTCTGTAGTTATAAGTCAATGCATTATAATTTTTCTCCTGGAAAATGAGTAAACACATTTTTTGTATATTATAATATGCCACACATTACGTATCTAAGTATGCTCCAACCTACATCAATACCTTCTGTAGTACACTAGCTCTTCCCAGTCTTTCTTTTTTGTGGGATAGCAGATGAACCAAGATGACCTCATGCTACAGCTTTGCTTCTCTGAAAAAATGAAGCTGTCAACAACATAGGAAAAGTCTCGTAACCACAGGAAACAAAATGTTCACAGGAGCTGGGCTGAGACCATGGAACTTGCTGCCAGACAAAATAAGAATGACCAGCACATCTGCCACTCTAAACACTCAGTGCAAGAACCCAGTTATTCAGAGTAGCTTTCCCTTGATAGTCCTTTCAAGCATCCTTAGCCTAAGTGCTCTTTTGGTTGTAACATGATGAAAAGCTCAAAAATGTTGAGAGGTTAAGAAAAATGGCATGCTCACACATAATTTCCCTGGAAAATGGCTAGACATTACAGCAACAGTCTGATACAATCCTGGGTAAATAGATGGTTACTGAAAAAACAAATAGAGCAGATAATTTCTTCCTGTCTGTAGGAGTGGCAGGCAGCACTTTGAAACATTTTTAAAGCCATATATGATCTCTCAAGCCCGTTATAATCCATTTATACATATTATTATTCTTTATTAACTCTCCAGAAAATATGAATCAAATGTGCATTGGGCAGTAAACAGCGTGTCTGTAGTAATTTTGTGTCATGTGTTTCTCCTCAAAAATGCCACATAATGGCGTGCACAGAAATGGAGCGCACACCTGCAGTTGATGATCTCCTGTACCTTTAATTTTTCATACTTCTTGTGCGGTTGTGTGCAAAACCCCAAAATGCCAATTAAGTTTAAACTATAACAACTTAATTGAGTTTAATGACCAACAGGAATATTTCCATGTATTTATATTTTCTGCTTCATGCTAATCTTCAGGAATGTTCAGTGAGGCACTGACTTGTGAAGATGGTCCCTCAAAAAAACTTGTTGAAATAAACAATCGGTTTAAAGATACTTTTCCATTTCCCAAACTGTCTTGTGGAAACAGCTGCTAAAAGTATTCAGATAAAGGTTGCTGTCATGATCACTGTGTGCTTGATATTAGAGAGTGGAAGAGGGCTAAATCTTCCCAAGAGATGCTTTTGCTTGAAATAATCTAAACACGGGAATATCTGATTTCACTCATTCCATCGAGTGTGGAAGACATGTGCTGCAAGATGTGCCTGGTATTTGGACGTTAGTGTGGGGTTAGCCTAAATCTCCTTCTTCCTGAGTCACATACCAAAATCTTCGTGTGATCAAAAGCCACAGAAGATGCAGACTCTCTGTGGAGGGGAATGGGAGGTCCTGGAGTGATTCATGGACAGTAGCTGACAAAGCTCCCAGAGGACTCATTAATTTATGGTGGAGCAGGTCTAGCTCATGCCAGCCGTGTTGCTGGATCCCTGAGCAGCCCATTGATTTTGGCTTTAGCAGCTGCTGCTGGCTCTTTTCCTTCCGTGGCCAGACATTTGAATTCCTCCTCCTTTTTTTGCCAGCACAGTCTTCTGACTGGCCGTGTGATTCAGCTGTTGACTTGGGCCAGTGCTTAACCATTTCTGCAGGGCCGTGCTTGGTGTGTCTGCAGTTCAAGAAGGGTGTAGGCTGCTCCTGTGCAACTGATGAACCTGTTAGATTTATGTCTATTTATATTTTTTTTATTATTATAATTTATTGATATTATCTATTCTATATTATATAATTATTATATGTTATCTCTTATAGATACCTGTTTGTATCTATTCCAAGGCAGATAGGAATCCAGCCAACAGGATGGTCATGTGCTTCAGCCTGTGAGGAAAAAATAAGTATATTCCTTTCCTATAAACAAACTAATTGGGCTTTTTGTTGTGACCAACACGAATATAACTGGAACTGCACAAATTAATTTTCTTAAGACCAAAGGAGCTGGCAGGGAACCCTGGAAAGCCACTTCTGATCTGTGCAAAGCTGAACAAACCCCAGCACTGAAGAACTCGAAGGTGAATGGTACATAATTCTGTGGTAGTCTAGACCTGGAAAGAAAGAATGAACTGAAGTTTAAAATAATCAACTCTGACATAAACAGTGTAAAAGCATAACTTTAAAATAAGTAATGTCTCTGTTTATTTGCTTATGTACACTTTCATATATCTATTTATATTTTTTCCATATATACAAACACAGAGAGAGAGAGAGAGAGAGAGAGAGGGAGGGGAGGGGAGAGAGAGAGACTAATCTAAAATACCTTTGAGGACTGAAAGCTTGCTCGGTGGTGGTAGAACCAGACAGGCAGTCTCCAACTGCTGGATCTACTTAAAATAAGAAATCTTCAAAAGATACAGTGATGTGAGGCAGCACAAAGTATCGAGGGAAAAACCTAAGTGGGTGAGTAGACATGATATGTTTTCCAATTTGCTGGCCAACAGACTACCTGAGGAGAGATCCCTAGTGAAAGGATCCTGAAATATTTTGCGCGCCTCCTCCTTTCAGGACGAGAGGCACCGGGACCTGAGGCCGAGTGGAGCTTTTAAGAGACTCACCTTCATCCTGACCTGCTTTTTCCCTGCCTTCAGGCAATAAAACAGAAGAGCACAAGGGAGCCAGAGCTTGAAATCTGGAGACCCTTAGGCACTGCATAAGCATGGGATAAATGGCTGCTAATGGCACAATTATCGCTCCCAGTCACAGGAGATAATCCTTTGTTTAACTTTTAAAAGCCGATGCTTTGTGTTGCTCCCCTCAAAAAGGGAAAAAAATTTAATAACTCATTCATTCAAGCCTGTATTGTAAAAACTCCAGTGTGGTTAAGCAATGCTTGCAGAATAAAAATGGTGAACTAAAGAAAGAAGAGTTATTTAATAGCCCGGGACAAAGTTTTAGCTCCTAAGACTCCCTGTGGTAATACCAAGCCTAGAGGAGAGAAAGTGGTATTTGACAAACAGCAGTTCCCGAAACAGCTTGTGCAAACCAGAAACACATAAAGAGAATTTAAGATAAAGAGAATAAAGGCATCACACAGCTGCACACACAGGACAAAAAGTGTTTTCAGCTATTTCAGGCCTGGAAATTAAATACTCTGTTTCTAAAGGTGTTAAAATGCAGTGTGAAGCAAAACGTGAGGCAAAATTAAATGAAAAGTAGCGGCTTCTCTGAGCATTGGCTACAAAATCTGAACACTAAAAATACTCTGTTATCGTTTCCAAATCTTTCATAATTGCCAGAATTCGAGCAGCTAATTTTAAAGTTAATTTCATGAAGTTAACTTGAATAACCACATTTAAGGAATCAAATCTCAGTATTGTCTCTCAGTGTTTGAAGTACAGACTTTTTATTTAAGTGGTGGTTTAGATTAATGGGCCTCTGATAAATCGAAGGGGTAACAATGGCATATCTGTAGAACTGTGGTAGTGATAAGGGATTATCTGTAAGAACAAGGTGATAAAGATTTCCAGTAAGGTTCCTGCAGACTAAACTGGTGTGACAATTTAACATTAAAACTTTTCCCTTTGTATGTTCTAGATCCTATCCACTCTACTTTGAGAGGCGTAGTAGCAGGAAAGAGACACAAAGCACTGGGTTTGCTATGGGCGTTGTGGGAATACTAGCAAAGCTCCTGCAGCTAGTATTGGAATAAAAGACACACTTTACCACAGGATGGCTTTTAAATGGACAAATTTGTCCTGGTTTTACTGTTACTGGCACCCAGGCTAGCTGGGTTAAAACTCAGCTGTGTTGGTTCTGCCCACAGGTGCTAGACTGATGCCTTTGCTGGCTGCACAGTAATGTATTTGAGATGAGGACAAGCCCTTTCTCTCTGCTGTGCATGCACATACAGTCAAGAATTAACATCTGTTTCTGCAGTGCACAGCAGGTATATTCGTGGCACTGTTTCTTTATCAGTTATCTGTTTGTAAATAGGATTCCTTGCATTATATCAATTTTAAATGGATTAAAAAAACCCAACCACGCAAACAAAAAAATCATCCGAGAAATCACAGCCCAAACCCAAACAGACTACCAAAAAATAGGATAGTTGAAGCAGCTGGTAGAAGTGATGAATGTGCTACTCAATGTTTATCTGCTTACTGTGTAGTCATTGATTTTTTTGGTGAGGACAATTATCCACTACAGTGGAGCTTTATTTAAAGACTTTTAACTCCGATTTCTGGAAACTGAGTGATATTTAAACCTTGGAATCCTTCTCAATGATTTATTGTAATGTAACATTTGCTGCAATAAACTATGCCCTCAATTAGACCTGAGCAACTCCATTAACTGTAATTATATCATGGTCGTAACTGAGAGTATAATTTGGTCCTCTGGGAACAGAATACACAATTAAAGCTCCATAGGGCAGAATAGGCAGAAGAAATTTGCCCCTCATCTGGAGCTGTCAGGGAAATTATAGGTTGTTTTGGTTATTCTCTCCAACCTTAACAAATCCTAATGATGACGTAGTTGCCGTGTGTAGTTTGCAGTGTATGGTGGTTGGTAGAACAAGTACTGCTTATACTTTTTCCTCTTGGTATCTTTCAGGTGAACAGAGATCAGGAATTTGAGCTCTTGGGCACTGGATTTCTGCTCAGGAAATAGGAGAGCAGGAGCTGAGTGAACAAGATGAGTGCTTTTGCAACTCTACAGAAACTGTCAGCTGTGGTTCGGGACCAAGCCCAGCCAGAGGACGTGGAGGGCTCGGAATCGAGGGACTAAGAAATAATGTGTGCTTATCTGACATAACCCCATAGTAACAAGCTGTTGTGTTGCAGAGGGGAAAGCAAACAAAAAGCTGTAGGCAGATCTCTGTGATAAGAAAGGAGCAGTTTTTCATCCCAGCTGCTGCAGCAGAAAGCAAAGAGCTGACAGTGTTATTAAGCTGTATGGATAGCCTGTTCAACTCCTTTCGGTGTGACTGAGAAAAATTAGCTTAGCTTGTAAGAATAAGAAAGAAGAATTTCCGTCTTGCATTTCTCATTTCCAAAGAGAGATGCCAGAGGGAACTTTTAGCCAGTATGCAGGGTTGTTTTCATGTTTGCTTTTGGTTTGTCTTCCCAAGATAAATGGGTTTGTTTGTCAATATTCGCATCTGGTGGATTTGGAGGGCTTGAAATCAGTGCAAGATAAACCATGAGGGCACTGGAAATTGAAGTCCTCATGGAAAGGCTACAGAGCAGTTGGGGACCATCACAAAAAGCAAGCCAAAAGCACTCGGGCCGTGTTAAACCCTAAATGGCTGTGCCCAGGAGACATCAAAGCCCATGGTGTTCCTGCAGGCTTGGCACTTGAGTTTCATAGTGCTTTCCATGGTAACCTCAGCTCAGTCTCAGTCCATGTGCCCCTAAGTTCTTGCTGTTTTCATGTCAGAAAATTCCTCAGGGAAGGCTCTTTGTGTCTGATTTTTGACTACTGCCACTGTCAGCTCGGGCAGGTCCACACAGTTGCTCCCATTGCCTTATCTACACTCTCTACACCCAGATCCCACTGACACGCATTTACAAAGGAGCATGATAAACAATTTTCTTCTGCGCCCAAACATAGCAGCCTGGCTACTTCAGGAGCAAAATGTTTTCAGTGTTGGCACCCAACTCCTGTACTGAAAGTACTTTCTGCTTTCTTTGTCGAGAAAGGAACTGCTTTCCACACCAGTGGAGTTTGTGTGTACCTACCACGCTTGAGTTTAAGGCTCTCTTCAAATAAGTTCCAAGTTTAACTGAAGTCCTGCTAAAATGATTAACAAAATTCAGCTTCTTGTGCTGTCCTGTTTTCAGTCTTCTATGACTCAGCCAAATGTACTTCACTACTTGCATCTGAGACTCAGAGAGTTCTGAAGAGTCAGATTGGCTTGTAAGTGTATTTAGATCTGAGCCCAAGACATGAGAAGAAGTCTAAAATGATGAGAAGGCTGAAGAAAGTAACATCGAAGTTAAAGAAAAACCTCACAAACCCATCTAAAATGTGAATAGCTCAACTATATAGAAAACGTATGTGGTATTGGAAGCAATAGGGGAAAAAGATTTATTTAGGAGTAGAACTTCCACCCATTGGTTTAAATTACGTAATGGAAAGGAAATAAGGGGAAAAGAGAAAATTTTGATGAGGAAAAGAAAAACTTCTTAAAATTTGTGAGTCTATGGAAACTTTTCAGTTATTATATTTAACAGAATTGGCCTGAAAATTTGTAATGAAAAAGACCATTTGTAAAATTTGAAATGAGCTGTGAAAATAGCACTCTGCTAAATAAACACTTAGGAAATCCAGGCTGCATTTTTTTTTGCTGGAATAAGACCCAATTTATTTCTCTTTTCATTCCGTTCTTCTTCCAATTTTAAAAACCTTTTAATTAATGTATAAAGAAAAAGTGCAACAGGCATATTCAATACCCTTGCCTATTAAACTGAGTAAATAATTTCCTGCAACATGTGCATTTTTTTAATATTCTTAATAGAATAACTGAATGAGGAACTTGTCATTACTAACTTCTCTTGCTTCCTTTCACATCTCTTGGTGAAGATCAACATAGAAAAACTGTGCGCTGGTACAGAACAAGAGAAGTGGAGAATGGTTTGAGTATGCCTTTTAATTACAATTAATGCCCTCTACTTCATGTGTTGAAAGGGACAGAGGTTTCTTTATGCTGCTTGTAATACTGTGAGGCTGACTACTCCAAACTGAAGTGGAAAACTGAAAGAAACCCCACAAACTTCGTAATTAGGGTAAGAACGGTTAATAGCACTTTGTGGATGGGGTTCTTCACTGTCTTGCTCTTGCTGACTCTGTGGAATGCTGTAAAAGTGTGAGGGGTTGTGTCCCCTCTCTATAAATGACTGTCCAAGCTGACAGCAGTGGCTGTTTGCATGTTGCAACCTCACTGGCATCGTGAGGTAACCTGGAGCCGGGAGTGTTGGGGTACACGGGAGGCTCGCCCCAACCTTACAGGAGACAGGGAAACCATGGCTAAAATGAGCAAATGCTGAATGCTGCTTGCACAGCACTCTTTGTGAAAGAGCAGTGGTTAAAGACAAGACTGGACACAGCCTTGCAGGGCCAGGTCAAGGAATATTTGACAGAAGAAATGTCCCTAGCAGTGTCGTGTGGCCTTGTGATTCTTGTTGTCTTAATTGTGGCCTTTGCTGATTTGAAAGTCCCATGCTGGGTGTTCGATAGCCACTGCAAGACTGATTAGCATAGAATCATGGAATGTTCTGGGTTGGAAGGAACCTTAAATATCGTCTAATTCTAACCCCTCTGCCATGGACACCTTTCACAAGACGAGGTTGCTCAGAGCTCCATTCAACCTGGATTTAACACTTCCAGGGATGGGGCAACTTCTCTGGGCAACCTGTGCCAGGGCCTCACCACCCTCACAGTAAACAACTTCTGTGTATCTAACCTAAATTTTCCCTCTCTCAGTTTGAAGCCATTCCCCTTTGCCCCATCACTACAGTTCTTGAAGATGAGTCCCTCTCCCACTTCCCCTTAGGCTCCCTTCAGATACTGGAATGTTACTCTGAGTTCTCCACTCAATCTTCTCCAGGCTGAACAGTTCCAACTTTCTCAGCCTGTCCTCACAGGGCGGGTGCTCCAGTCCTCATCAATTTTGTGGCCCTTGTCTGGACTTGTTCCAACAATTCTGTGTTCTTTTTATGTTGGGGACACCAGAACTGTACTCAGTGCTCCAGGTGGGGTCTAACCAGAGCAATATGAAAGACTTTTAGGAAAGAGACTCATAACTGTAGATATATTCTAAATATGTTTAAAAACCCAAACAAAATCCAGAAAACAAAACCCAAACCCTTCCTAAAATAAAGTGTTGAAAGTTATCCTTTCAAACAGTGTTAGAAATAATTTTTCTGTCTAAATGTTCAAAAGTTACCTATTTTAAAATATGTAATGAGAGAGAAGCTCCTGTGAAAGTGAGCACTGTTTCCTTTTCCTTGGAAATTTATCTTTGTTCTTTTTTCATGACATTTTGTCCAGGTTAATGGTATCCTTGCAAGAGAGCAGCGTGCATGCTCCTCAACATGGGTGGGGAGTCAGATTGCCAATTATTTAAATGAAACAACGATTGAATTAGTAGGTTAGATGAAAACCAGATTATCATAATACATAAATTACACGACCACTTCAGCGTGCGTGACGCTGAATAGCTGCTTGGATCTGCTATCAGGTCCTGAGACGTTCTGTGTAAAACGCTGATTTGTGCCTGGCTGCTGACTGCGGTGCTTGCACACGGGGCAAGGAGAGGAACACTGAGTACTCCCCTGCTCAGAGTGCTGTGCTTCTAATTCTGTGGTCTTTTCTTGGATGTGACACCTAGAGTGGGGCAGATTACGTTTCCAGTTAATGATCTGCAGAATGATATGCAGTGCTTTTTTGGCCAGTCTCCTTTCTGATGCTTAACAACTCTATACACAGAACTGGGACAAGGATTTAACCTACTCTTTGCCATCCATCAAAAGAACGTGAATTGCATCTATTGAGGGTAGGAAGATTTGACGGGGGAAAAAAGGAAATGGTGGAAATTGTAGACCAGCCAGGTGCAAGCTGGCTGCCTAAATGAATGCAACTCATGCCTAAGTGGGCATAAGAGTTTCTCTACAGACATATTGGGTGGTCAGACCCTCACCTGAAGTATATAGCTCAGAATCAGAAATATCTCCATTTTCTTCCCTGAATTTACTCCAGATTCGTGCAACTGAGATAAAATATTAATTAGAGACTCTCAGGCTCTTTCTTGTTTCAGGGCAGCCAGGACCCGGGACATGGGTTGGCTCGTGTTGGAAAATGAGACCGTGCTAGCAGTCTGGGCTGGTTAACAGCAATGAAAGGGCTCTGTGCTGATTTAATTAACTGGCTCATTACTAAGAGAACTTAAAGGTTCTATCTAGGTGGAGCGGTAAATGTGATCTGTATGAAGTCTTGAGGCAAGGTTTGTTAATTATTTTTCCCGTGGAAATCATGTTGACTGGCAGGTGGCATGTGCTCAACTCTCACCCTGACATGGATCCTGGGCAGAGCGGAGTCAGGATACCTCTGGGACCAGGAGATGGTGAGTGATTCCAGGTCTTATACTTCAGACACAGTCTTAGACCTTCAGGAACTTCCTATTCTGATATCAGGCTTGTGATATTGCTTTTGGCCTCCAAAAGTCTATTTTTGGCTTTGTCAGGTTTAGCAGCTCTCCTCTGCCCTGTGCATATGCTGTAATTCTTTTGACTTGTTAATTCAGACCAGCTGATAAAGAGGAATTTTTTGAGCAAGAGGAATTTTTTGTTGCTAGGGGTGGAAGCTACTATTCATATATTCAGCTTCATCACTATGGATGCTCACTTGATTTTAATCCTCTTAAAACATGTAAAAATGTAAGAAGGGCCTTGTTGGATCACATAAGCGGAGAAAGAACTTTTGTTTAGGATGGTCATGTGAGCATCTGAGGACCATCCCTCTGCTGTGAGCATTCACAGTTGTTGGACTAGGAATGCTAGGGGATACATCCATGCCATCTGTTCACTGGTAGTGATACTCCTTCTTGTATTTGGTAGCACAAAATATTTCAATTGTAGTTTGAAATTTGACTAGATGTATCACAGTAAGTGTAGGTGGAGTTTGGAATATATCCTTTCCATTCTTAAATTCTATGCAAATTTCTTAATTTTGTGTTATAACTGTGTATTTTAACACTTTATTTGGACTCTGAGCACTCACCAAATATCTCATACTCGATTATAGTCCTCTGTTAGCAAAATGCAATTGAGCTTCACCGTTGGCATTGTTGGGCAACTGTGCTTTTCCCATCTCTTCCTTTTTCTCCTGTGTAACAATGCAAAGGCTTTCCTGTAGGTTTATCAGCTGTATTTCCCATGACTCTCTCTCTCTACAGAGTGAAATGTTACCTCCACTGAAAGATTTGGGAAGAGGGAAAAGAGGTTGCCAGTTTAGAGTCCCTGAAATGATGAGAGCCCAGAGCCTGTATAAAGTTTCTCTCTGTGGTGCTTTGTTTGTTTATTCATGACAATTTTGTCTTTTCCCCTAAGTATCTCCAAACGGGTGGCTGCAGTGTGTTTTGTCCGTCAGGTTTTGTTTGTCTGTAGCACTGACTTGTTGCTTCTCTTTTAAACAGAGAGGGAAACTTCTGGAAGACTTATTGCCATATGTACACAGGCTGATTTTTGCAAGCTTTCTGATTCTTCAACCCTGCAGTTTTCTACTCCTCTCTCTAAGTAGTGATGTGCTTGATTATTTAGTTAGTTGAGGCATTTGCTTTGTTATGATTTCATCTTTTGGACCAGAGGCAGGCTGAAGCAGCAAGGCAAAACAGCTCGTTATAATTTGACTGTTTTATCTCCCAGAGGAAGACAGTGTTGTCCACCATCAAAAATAACAGTACTGGACTCGTTCCAATCCAAAATATAGCACTACTCCTGAATTAATGTTGAAAAATAACAACAGAAACATTTTTTGCAGGAACACTTTTAGTGTCACAAGCAAAATTTGGTTCCAGGGACTTGAGGTAGATTAAAACCTGAAGTGTTACAAAATAGTTTGCAGAGGCAATTAAGGCAGTAGTTAATTAAGCTTGTTTAATGAATAGCTCACGGGGCACACAGCATTGCAAGAAAAGAAAAGAAGCACTAATGCATTAAACTGTCTCAGGAGGTAGATCTTGATAAAGAACCTCTAGCTCTGGCACAGAAATAAAGGCTGAGGAATAAAAACAAAAAAGGAAGGAAGGAAGGAAAGAAGGAAGGAAGGAAGGAAGGAAGGAAGGAAGGAAGGAAGGAAGGATGGATCTGTCCCAGAACAACTGTGATTCAACACTAAAACTGGCAGTCTCTCTAAAGGAGGAAAAAAGAAAGGAAAAATTATTAAGAGAGAACATTTGTGAAAAAGGAATACAAATTAGGATTGTTGTGGGAATTTAAAGGGGATTGATAAGTATTTGAAAGTGTCTGTATGAATGCAAGATGAATGACAAAAGAAACAAAGAGATTAGGGATACACGGAAAAAATTGGCATCATTAATGCAACTGGAACTGAGAGCAGAAGCAAAAAAATGTTCTGGGGATAAATTGTGTAAGATAACATATAGATCATGCAGGAGGGAGGAGATGGGAGAGAAGTTTTGGAAATAAATAAAACTGAGGATTATGGAAGAACATGTAAATTGGTTGGAAAAATGCATGCATGCTTAGAAACTTTGCTTAGCTTTAGCTCCCACTGTCTGTAAGGGTGGTTTTTCACTTTTTTAATGGGTTTCTGGGACATCTAAATAGGATGGCTTGGAGAATGCTTTTCTCTATGAAAGAGATATGTCAGAAAAACTACAGCTGTTCTCACAAGTGCATGGTATTTCTGATCCAACTGCCCTGTCCTTTGTGTCTGCTGAACTTCCCAGGGGGTTGTGGCATCCCAAGTTTATCAGAGGGTGGGTGAGTGACTCATAAATAGCAGATCACTGACTGCTGAAGTTTTTGGTGAGGATCACACTAATGGGAAAAACCTGGGGGCCATCATGCATCATGAGAGCTGAAGTCCAGCTGAGGCCTTTAACAGGATAAAAAGGACACGAGGGTTTCTATCATGATGCTCCTGTGGTGTTTTTTCAGTATCCTGGTACCACACTTCTGTGATAATATTTCAGAATGAAAGTGGTTTTCTTCTCAAGTAGTTAGTTTTTAGAAAATACTGAAGCAAGTATTAAAAAAAACCCAGTAAAAATTGCTTGGAACAAAATACAGATAAATCAATGAGCATACAGTCACATCTAATTGTAAGGAACTCTTTCTTTTAGAAAGGATGTTTGAAGTTGATTAAACATAACTGACAGCTGAGCTGTGTTGAATCCTCCCCACTTCAAGGTAAAGTAACTCAGTTTAAAAGCTTTTCTTGAATCTGATTTTAAAGCAGAAAGGGGTGAAAGTTCCAGACAATATTCAAAGAGCTGAACTTGAATTGTCACTGAAAGATTTGTTGGTTTGGGCGGAGCACCATGCAAATGCACTTCTTGACGTAGTTTTAAGTCTAAACTCTCTATCTGGTCCCTAGCTTCCTGTTCCAACTGAAATCCCCCTAATCCTGTCCTTTAGTCGTGTCTTCAGACTTGGAGGAATTGTCTTGTGCTGTGCTCTCAGTATTTACCTTCTGGGTCATCAGTGGTGCTCAGACTTTCCCACTCCTTATTCCCCCTGTCTCTGCCTCCAGCCCCTGATGTGGCCTTGTCTCATCTTCTTCACACTCAGTTTAGTAACATTTGCAGTTCTGCTGTTTCTGATTGAATGACTGAAATTTGGCTTTGTGGGGTTTTTTAATTTATGTTCATCTTCCATGCCTGTGGCTTTGCACCCTTAGCCAGGCAGTGCAGCTTACTCTTTGTCTGCAGTTGCAAAGGCTTCCACCAGGTTAGAGGTTAAAGAAATGCTTGGTATTCATGTGGTGTTTTTCTCAGTGTGCTGAGGAATATGGAACGTGAATCTTAAAAAAATCCAAAATTCTCTGATTGCTAAGGCTGCGACAATCTCTGTAATACTTGCCACTTTTTATTTTTAACAGTGAAATAGGCATAATTGTGGTAGATGCTGTGTCCTTTTGCCAAGAGAAATGACAAACAATGTTCTCATCTTTTTCTCGCTCTATTTTCTTCCCTTCCGAGAAGCCATATTTAACAAATTGTTTGAGCATTACATCTCAAATAAGGTTTTTACCTTTTATAGGTTTTAGCTTTTCTAGTTAGACAGACTGTTTTCTGGGGGATTTCAGCTGCTAGAGAATGTTTCAGGTTTTAAGCATAACAAAACAAAGGCATATTTTCTATATCTTGAGAATACTGTAACTCTCCAACAATCTTAAAATAATTGTTGCACCTCATATTTTCAAGTAACTGGCAGGAACAATAATCTTCTGCAGCTTAGTACACTCTATTAAAAATGAGTAATATACATATTGATCATAATGCTTCTCTTAGCTGATGAGGCATCTCTTGGGGATGAAACCACAGCACCATATGGCTTTAATGTACTCGATATAGTTCTCCAAATAACCGCTATAAATTATATTTCAGAATTATGCTGGGCAGCAATAGATTTAGTCTTCCAAACTGTCAATAATACATCATGACTGTAGGTAAGAAATTCATTATGCACAGGATGCAGTATTTAAATAATTAACAGCTAACCAATCTGTTCTGTAGCTGTGGTTTGTGACACTTGGAATTACACTAACTTCAACATTCCATGATAAAACTGGGTGAGTAATGCACCCAGATAATTGAAACTGATACAGGAAGCAGAAAGCATTTCTCTAGCAATGTAGCTAATGTAATGCAATACAGTTTCCTCAAAAAGAATGAGATCCAGCATCTTATTGCAATTTTAAATGTAAATTTTAAATGGAAACATTATTCTGAATATGAAAGTAGTTTACTGCCCAAATTTGGCAAAGGGTGATGTAATAAATAGCTGAATTTAAATTTAAGGCAAAGCTAAAGTCACGGTGTGGTTTGCCAGGATTATATTATACATTTTTTTTGTCAAATGTTTATTTGTCAACAAGTTAAATCATTAGAACAAATAAATTTCAATCCCTATCTGGAACAAAACCCACTCCGTGAAATAAGAGGTATTACCTGTTAAACACTAACAGCAGTATTGTTGTTTCTGACATTACCAGCTGGCAGAAACCACAGTGGCCTTTTAAAATCTAAACCCAGAGGGAATAATTCAGAGACCGAGTCATCAAATTTGGAATACGTGCCATATCTGGACTCAAAGATCAGCTCCTGGCAGCACTGACTCTGCTCTTCCTTGTTCAGAAGGTAAGGAAACATGCAAACATCTGCCTCGTGATTAAAGATGGCATTTTCTTAGAGTAGACGTTCAGCATTTTGATGAACATACTGCTGGCCAAAATCCGCTCTCCTCCCACCTTTTTAACAGTCCTTTCTGTGCACATTTTCAGTATGGCTGGAGCTGATGCTGCAGATGCTGTGTGCCAGGGCTGGCCTGACAACAAAAATTCAGGGGATTGTCCTGGTTTAGGGTGGGATAGAGTGAGTTTTATTCCTAGTGCTGTGTTTTGTATTTAGCGTGAGAATGGCACTGGTAGCACGTTGGTGTTTTGGTTGCTGCTAAGTCAAGGACTTTTCCCATGCCCTGCCAGCCAGCAGCTACACAAGGGCTTGGGAGGGAGCATAGCCAGGATAGCTGACCTGAGCTGGTCAAAGGGCTATTCCATAGGCTATCCCATACCACAGATCATCATGCTCGCTATGTAAACTGGGGAAGTTTGTTGGAAGTTGCAGATCAGTGCTTGGGGATGGGCTGGGCATCGGTCAGCAGGTGGTGAGTGACTGTATTGTGAATCACTTGTCTGGGTTTTGCTCCTCTCTTTCTTTGTGTTATCTCCCTTTTCATTACTATTGTTATGGTTATTATTAACTCTATTGCAATTATTAAACTTCGCTTATCTCAGCCTGTGGGTTTTA